>ONZK01001044.1:45328-60339 GCA_900322385.1 Pharnaceum exiguum | reverse complement strand
GTCAAGGTCTACTCCTAGCATTGCTCAATTCCACCATAATTACGCACACGGATATACCCACTTAGCCATATCTTCCCAGAAAACGCTTTTCATACCACAAAGAACCATCCAAAAAGCACAACCATATCAAACCACCAGGAAAATGGCAATTAGCAGCTACCAATTCGCCCTTATGATGAAGCTCACTGGTCAGTAATGTGCTAGCGAGAGATATATAGCAAAATTTTATCCAGCTTGACAAAAAGACAAGTCAGAAATTTAGGATGTATGGGAGGCAACCCAAGCAGCAACTATCCTGGAGACACCCTGCGGCAAGAACTGATCCTTCACTCAGCCATCAGAGATTGTCCACTCTAAGAATTTGACAGCATCTAAGAGCTGCAAATGTACAATTAACTTCTGCTACCCACTACTGCACTACAGCTCAAGAATGAGTGTATGTACACCAAATACTAGCAACAGCTCTACAGTTTCGTCGCAGTAGCTTTGTTTCTGCCAACGAGAATGACTTTAAAGCCCCAAGTTACACAATAGCGCTGCTTTCTTAATCAATAGAATCATTCACCTGAACTGCAGAATTCCTTTTCATATTCCTTTTCATCTTCTTTTTCATCTTCTGCTGCTCATCCTGCATTCAAGAATGACGACACTAGTTACATCAACCATCTGTAAGGGGTTGGAATTCAGAATAAGAAGCTAATGAACAACAGGGGCGCTTTCAATTTTACTCTTCGTAGTCTACCTTCCCAAAATGGACAATGTTAGGAGGTAAAACTAAGGCCAATGTTATTCCTTGTCGGGGCTGTAAGGAGTTCTTAAATTCAACACAGGGGATAAGAGAAAGAAAAAAAAAAGCACATTCAAAATCGAATAGTCCATAGAATGAGGAAACAAGGGAACAACGTTTCACAATGCTTATCATCTGTCATAAAATTACCGAAGATATTCTCCAACCTATCATACAAGGAGAAAGCGCGCAACCAGTTCATGTCAGCCAATCTAAGAAACAAGATAGCATCCTTCTGCAGCAAACACTAAAAGATGTGGTACTTGGAAATCACTAGATGCAAAACTCGGATTCAGAACAGAATTCCTAGACTCAAAGGTGTCTAGACATTTGTAGGAGCCAGACAGCATCTTTTCGCGAATGTTCAACCATAAAGATGAATTGTACATCAACAAGAAGTGGATCACTAGACAAACAAAAAAAGAGCAAATTTTTGAGGCAAGGTAGCATCTTTCCTTGATGGTCACTCAGCACATGTCCTGAGAACTACAGCAAATCTATGAAAGCACAGACTCTTGGACACCCGCAAACTTGTGCTATACTACAACTACATTTTTCTTGCTATGCCTTTCCTATCAACACTTCTTTTTCTACCCAACTGATAAAGAGTGGTTATGGTGAATTGGTGATACTAAACTCATAAATTTTTGTTGTAATGTTCTGAAAATTGGGGCACTCATTGTGTATATTCACTCCGAAAAATAAAGATGTTTAGCTATGTATCGTCTCCCCCTTTCCTAATTTATAAGAGTTTGTGTATCTGCATTTCTACATGTCTGCATTACCGTGTCTGTGCCCCGTATCTGTGTCTGAACAACGTAGCAACCGATAGGGGTGAAAACGAACACAAGAAAGGATCTTATTAGCACAACTCCACAAAACTAATCAGTATCCAACCAAACCAAAGTGACAAGAACGTATCTTTTCACAATAGTCATCCACATTTATGAACACATACTGATGTCCGGTGTACCACACAGGACAAGTGGACAACATCTTTTGACAATAGTCATCAGCATTTATGAAAAACCAGAAAAGAGCCAATGTTTCCGAATTGTATCTTTTATCAGGCCAGGGGAAGGGAACTGATGCGAAATGTCTTAATCACCTACCAAAGAAGTACCTTCTCTAGTCCAAATTTGAAACAAACAAAAGCTGAGTTTGTTACATTAGTGCATGTAAAATAAACAATGCTCCACAGCAATCTATTTGGAAATTATTCAAGCGAACAGGTTTCCGAAGTGGAGCTCAGACTTCAAAGAGAGACTTTGAGCATTTAAAATCAGAAATTATTTAAGATCATGTCCGCAGACAAGATAGATTAGCGTATAGCACAGTCTGAAGCAGCTCTGCATCGACCCTTTTCAAGACAGGAGCACAATGTTTCACCAAAAAAAAAAAAGGTAATTGGGACATCAGAGACAAGAGAGCATAAATTTACAACACTATCAGCAGTCATCACGAAACAGGCAACTTTCATTCAGGAAAAGGAGCTAATGTGAACAGTTTATCGACAACAAAGCTTAATCTACAACAATATCAGAAGTTCCCACAAGGTGCACCAGGCTGAATTTCTACATTAAGGAAGACATATTGGTCCGACCATCATTCTAACTAAATCGATAGAGTGAGGATTTTTAACGGCCTCTAACTAAAAAGTCACAGCAACGACGAAGTAGTGGTAGCTTCCTACACTGACAGAAAAAAACACCACAAGTAACATGGAGTCATAGATGGAAGCTTGAATCCTCAGGAACACCCATCTCCATTTTTTATAAAAAAAAAAGGATAGAAAAGAACTGTGATCAAGTGGATGGAAGGATACCATGTCTTATATGCATAATTATATGCCTGGTTTCCTGTGTCATAAGGTCTTTTCAACAAAGCTCTCATCAAAAGTCCCTTACAACAACCACAGGGCTAAAAACAAATCAGCAAGGCCTTCTGGCTGAAGGGTGACATGAGGTCAGGTAATCAGATACAGTCATGGTTATACACTCATACATGACGGACTTGTGCTTAACTTCAGCTTCGAGGAGGGAAAAAAATATTGGGTCATAATATCTGTTCAAAATCGACCGAATCATACTTTCTTCAACTGTGGTTTCTCAACTAAGAACTGCAAAACATACGTAGAAATAATAGAAGGAAATTAGGCAAAATGAATGATTTTCATTTGCCTGCTGTTCAGTGTGCAGCCAAAATAGAACAACCCAAGAAGATATAGAAGAATGAGTGTTTCAATCGGTGTGCCGGTTCTTGGGAGACAAAATGAAAAGAATCTTCAGCTCCTCCAAAAGAGCCTCATCCAAAATTCCACAGGGCAATAAAAAGAACATAGTGCAGACAGACAGAAACTCTAAAAGAGGCTGAATTTCAGAACCAGAGGCTGCACGGCCTGCAGCTGTATTCATACTTTTACTGTAGTCTAGCTTTCCAAGATCAATATCCTCTGTGTAAGACTGTAAACATCTAGCACTGGTGTGATCGACTGGGTAAGTCAATTCCTAGATTTTGCACTTCGCTGAATTTTATTTCTTTAAAAGGCTGTCACAGACCTTAATTTCAAAAGAGGTGACAAGCATCGAAAGAAAAATAAAAGAACAGTCTATATAGAATGGGGATACAAGGCACATATCTTCATACTGCTTAATTATCAAGAAACACAAAATTACAGTTCTGTAGGATGCAAAATACTACAAAAGAGATTCTCTACCCAATCATAGAAGTGAGCAACCAGTTCATGTCAGCAAATACAAGAGACAAGTAAGATAGCATCATTTTGCAGCAATCACGAAAAGTTGTGATTCTTGTCAATCACTAGGATGTCAAAGAAGAACTGATTTCCTAAACCAAAAGAAATCTACACATACATAGGCGCTAGGAAGCATCTTTTGGCCAATGATCATCACTAGGAGATGATATTTGCCGATCAGCATGAAGTAAATAGCTAAGACAAACAGAAAAAGGGCCAACATTAGGTGATTCGAAGGCAAGATAGCATCTTTGGTCACTCAGGACCTGTTCTGATATCTATAGCCAGTAGGATATGAAAACAAACACAAGAAAGGATCTTATCAACACAATTCAACAAAACCAGAAATACAGGGGATCAGATCACCAGTTTCACAATACTAATCCAAATTTATGAATAAACTCTACAAGAGACGACACCTTTTGACAATAATCATCAGCATTTATAAAAACACTAGAAAAGAACCAATCTTTTCATCAGAACTTGAAAAAGATTATGACGTTATCAAATAGTTAGTAGTGGAGTGAATCACTAGACAAAACAAAAGCAAGCACACATAAACAGATAGTAAGTAATGAACAATGTAATCAAATACGAAATGATACTCACATGAGAGACAACAAAGGCAGTGATCAATTCACCCGCCCTGTCAGTAGCAGTCTTGATGAGAAATCGTTTAGAATACAACACCTTAACTTTGAATGACAAAGATTTCCCTTCACTAGCAGCATTGCCATGTTGGTCCATGTCACTTACACCCCACCATCATCATCGTCATCACCACCAAGCTCCTTAAAGACAACAACTTTAACACCTATAGAAGAGGAATCCGGAGGCAAGTACCCCCATGGATCAGGCCCCTGAGGCCGTCCTGGCGCCCCGGCCACTACATGACAAAAGTATCCATCTCCAAGGTAGAGCACTCTGATAACTGAGTCTATATAGGGGTCATGAAATGTCCTCCATAATTGAAGTTCTGCCTCATCATGTAATGGTAACCTACCCCCCATCCTAAACCTGATGGGCTTTCCCAACCAGTCGACCCCATACAGAAAGTGCCTCCCGCGGTCTGCCACAGCAGCAACAGAGGAGTAGTCACGGATCAGCTCACGCGAGGCCGGGGCTGGTCCAGGACCCCTCCACTTACGACTCGAAAGGTCGTACACCAAACTAATATACTGATTCTTATTCACCTGCCACCCAAATACAATCACAGCAGTATCATTATCCACAAGGACACACCCTTGCCATGTTGTATCAGTATCTACAGGAGGGTTATCCAAAACCTGCCACTTCCCAACATTAGGGTCGAAACACTCAAAAGCCACCCCTTTCATAAATTTACACAATCTCAGAAACTCAGACAGTTCTACCTTGGGGATCAAGTCCATGTGAATTACACTCTTGGCCCAGCTCCCCAGCACGAACACCTTGTTCTCTGCTACAAACACTACCGGGCTCGGCTTTCCCGCGTTTAGCCGGGCCTTCATCCTCACAGGCCCAGTACCAGGCCCAGCAGTGCAGTGATCAAGTCATGGACGTAGGTGTCTAGAGGAAAGAGCTCATTTATCGTAGCGTTCTTAGACATAAACTGACCACCCACGAAGTAAACTTTAGGGGCCTAGTCGTGCAGAGCTCATGTTTCTACCGAACCGTCCCTCGGCCTCGAAAGCGCATGTTGGGGTGGTGGTTAGTGTAATTGGACTATTGCAGTCCTCTTGCTCAGGGTCAGGATGAGGAGGCTCGAGGTTTGGACTAGGGAGGTTGATTTTGTATAGAGAGGGATTAGTGTTAGGATAATGGGTAGTGGCCAAAGTGTAAATACAGGGTTTTTGGCCACTCCTTTCTTCTCCTGGGAGGTTGCATTACTAAACCAAGACAAATAGTGACTAAAAAAAGCTGGAATTAAAGTTCTCTTTCAGTTTGCAAAGTAGCAAAAAATAGAGGAATGTGATGAACTGAACTGACCACAGAAAAAAGAAGAAGAAGAGAAATAGTAGAAAGAGTGGGACGCCACACCTGTCAACAAATGGAGTACAACGGTCTTTGAGAGTACTGCATTGACCCTGCAAAATAAACTTCGCGGGAAGGCGAGGATAAGGCTAAGGATCCATTTGCTAATGCTAATTCTAATTCTAGTTCTGGGGTTTCAGTTTCTGAATTGAGTTTTGTCTTTGGGGGGTTTTGGAGGGAGGGAGGGAAGAAGGAACTAGGAAGGGAGGTTGGGATTGGTTTTTTTTTTTTTTTTTTGAGAATTCAAAAAAAATGGTGTGAAATCGAAAAATTTGTGTGAATCCGTTTATTGGGTTGCCGATGCCCGATGGGTCAATTATTAAATGTAATATCCCAAATTACTAAATCCAACAAGTCTTTTTTAAAACTTTTATAAAATGTGACAATTTTAACATTTTCATTTCTTTTACTTCATCAATACTCTCTTACACTCTCTCCCTAACTAAGTTTTTGTGAAACCAAGGACTTCTCTCTCTCATATGTAAACCGATAAACCCCTTCTTCTCTCTTTAACTATTTTGTGAAATCAAACTTTTTAATTACTTTCTCCTACAACTATCTCATTATCTTAACTAAAAATAATGTCAATTAATTTTTCCTACCTTAACTTAACCCAATACAATTATTGAACGGTAAGTTATGGTGCCCCCCACCGCCCCCTTCCCCGCGCCGCCGCTGAAACCCGTGTTTTAGTCTACAGTTCATTTCAACCTGAACTTTCGACTAACTGTTAGTCTCATGTGTTAACGAACTGTAGACTAAAACGGCACAATTGCACATTCTGCCATTTAGTCTACAATTCATGTGTTAATGAACTATAGACTATTTAGTCGAAAGTTGATGTTCAAATGAACTCTCGACTAACTTTGTCTACAGTTTAGTTAAACATGAACGACTAACTCTTGGTCTACAGTTCATGTTGAAATGAACTGTAGACTAACCTTAGTCGAAAGTTCATGTTGAAATGAACTATAGACTAAAACTTAGGTTTCTAATTGACGGCGCGGGGAAGGGGGCGGTAGAGGGCCACGATAACTTATCGTCCAATAATCGTTTTAGGTAAAGTTAAGGTCAGAAAAACTAGTTGTAGAAAGTTAAGATAATAAGATAGAGATAGCAACAAAAAGTTTGATTGCATAAAAAAGTGAAGAGAGAGGAAGATTTAAGGGTTTATGTTAGGAGAGAGAGTGAATTCTTTTGTTTCACAAAAACAAAGTTAGAGAGAGAGTGTAAGAGGGTATTGATAGTCGACATTCTAAAAGGAAAGAAAAGGTTAAACTTGTCCCGATTGTAACAGTTTTAAAAGGACTGTTGGATTTAGTAATTTTGGTTGTTGGATTTAGTAGCCCCTATATACATAAGACTATGTATTAATAACCATTGAGTAAACAATAATGACCCTCGAGTAAACAACAGTGACCTCGCGGCTAAATAATAATAACCCATGTTATCCGCTCTCATATATTAAACAATTTCACACAAACGAGATGAGTAAATAATAATGACCTCTCGAATAAACAATAATGACCCTTGGTTAATAATAACGACCCATGTCAATCTGTCACACAATCTAATATATGAAACAGATTCACACAAAATTTTCGTTTTTTTTGTGAAAGGGGCTATAATTATATCCTCGAGAGTATACCTAATTTACTACATTCCTCTTTGTATTTAGATAAATAAATTCTAAGCATTTAACATATATTTTTGCGAATTAAGCGCAAATTAAATTGTACACTTTCCTTTATAATTAGGTAATTAAATATTAAAATTATTTTTAATTAAATTTTTAGGATTGAGCCTAAAATATGAGAGAAAAATAAGGATGTTATACGGTGCAAGTTAAGGTAAATCTGGGTGTATGATATAAGTTCTCGAATTAAGTCTAATATAAAAAACAATAAAGGGGATATCTAGCATTGTACACCCACGTATACCATTTACAGACTTAGGCATAGCCCATGTGTTATTTTAAGCAATTAAATCATAATAGTTTTCTCTAGGTCTAGCTTACATAAGGTGTAAATCCACACCTTGTGTATGTGGTAATTAGCGCAAAAAGAAGAAAAAATCAGTGGATGAAAAGCACGTGCTCGGTGTGAAGTATTAGTAAATATTACTTTCTAGTCATATGGGAATACATATTAGTCGTATAAAAATTCATATTAATCATATATAAATGCTTATAAGTCATCTCAAGATGGGTTTGTTAGATTTTGTACAAAAGTACCAAATTTTATCATGAACGACAAATCATTGTTATCTAATTGGTACATAAAAGATAAGATGTGAGAGAAAAAACAACATAACATTCTCTTTTAATAGGAGAGAAGATTATGTCTTTATCTCATATTGGTTAGTTGTTGCTTATAAGTGTAAAAATAAATGATGATGTCTAAATTGATTCCGCTATTTGTTTTGTTATTTAATGGCATTGTTTGCAAAACAAAAAAAAAGGAAAGAAAAAAGGGAAACAAAAAAGAATGGGGAAAATGTTATGACTCATGTATGCATTGTAGCCACTAAATATTCCAATATTTTGAATTTGGAAATTGATGGAGGTCAATTATTTTTCTTTTTGAACTTTTTATTTAATTATAGTTTTATGATGAGCTTTTCTTTTCATTTAAAATAATTGGAAAAAAGAAAAAGAATAACTAGTAGAGGCATGAATGACGATTGGTGGGACGGGGCTATGTTTGAAATCTAGATCCGCTATGTATGGTGGGTCTCAGATAGAGTAATGGGGCGGGGGTGAAGGAAGGTTTACGCGGCCCACCCCCCTCTACACCTATGATTTTTGTTGTTGTTGATTTTAATATTTTTAATTTTTTTTTATATTCAATATTTTCAATTGAAGCTACTAATAGTCAGCATGTTTTTGGTACAACAGGTGAATCTATAACCAATAATAAAGGTATTGAATAAGGATATCAAAAAGGTGACTAATGATATATGATGTAATACTTTGTAAAATAAACCTAGTGTACGTGTGCATTAGGTGTAACAAAAAATTAGAGACCAATATAACAACAACAATCGAGTCTAAAACCTTGTTTAATGGGGATGTTCGGGTCAGGATGTACGCAACTTTACCTCTATTCTTAAATAGAGAGGTTGTTTGCGAGATTGACCTTAAGTGCATTGTATTAAAATATTAAAGGGAGATTAATAATAGATTCAAAAGAAAACTTAATTGCTAAAAAAGTTTTCTAAAGTAGAAGTCTAGATTTCTTCCCATCTAAGAAACCAAAAATCAAACCAATCCACAAAGTCACAATTCACAAAGTGTCCATTCCCAATTGGATTGACAAACAATAAAAGGTTTGATAGTAATAGTCGTCAATACAAATACGTACACTCCCTACAGATCATGAATTCAAGGAGCGAGAGGCCTGTCTGTCGGGTCCCATGCAATATAAATGACACATAACACAAAACAACAAACCCATTAAAAAGAAACAGAAAAATATAAAAACAAGGGGTTGTCAGTCATTTGCACCGCTTTATTTCATTAATATTTGTTTATTTTTTAAAAAATCTAAAACCCTAAATATTGTTTGGCGGCCAAAGGTTAGCCTCCCTTTCTTCTTTCTCCAACCTTCCTGACTGAGAGAGAGAGTTCTACTCCATTCTCTCTCCTCCCCTTGGATCTCCCTCTCTTTCTATCTCTACCTCTACCCTCCCTTGTCAGGTAGCCACCTTTCCTGATCTGGGTTTCCTTTGGTTTTTCCTTTTGTGTTGTGTTCAGGAAAAAAAAGCATGGGTTTTTGTTGTTTGTGGGGTTTTGATGAGGTTTTAGGAAAACAGTGATTTGGGTTTTTAAAAAGATGAGATTTTGACACGTGGGTTGGTCTTCTTTTGTGATTTTATGATGTTATGTGCTTTTTTTAGCTATGAAAAATCATGGGTTTAAGGTGTTTTATTGAGAAAAGTAGATTTTGATGTGTTTCTTAGGTGAAAGATGAGATTTTGTTATGTGGGTATGTTTGATTTTGTTGTTTTGTTTGTGAAGATGTGTTTTTTAAGCTTGTGTGATTGAGGTAGGTGAGGTTTAATGAGTTGTGTGAGAGAAATTTTGATTTGGTTGGCTAAGTTTGAGATTTTGTGATGTGGGTTTGAGTTTAATTTGTAAGTTTGTGATTGTTTAGCTCATGGAGATTTGGTTTTCATCTATGGATAATCATTGGTGTTAGTTGTTGTATTGAGATTTGGGGGTGCCACATAGTTGTGGCTTGATTTGGTTTTGTGTGCCACATAGCTTTGATTTTAGCCTGCTGAAATCAGAGATTTGTGTGTTGGTATGTGGTTGAATTTACTTGGTTTTGATGTGGTAGCTAGCATATGATGAAGTTTTTTGAGAAGTAGTTTGTGTTGGTGTTAGTCAGCACTCAGTAGGGGTTTATGGCTTTATGCTTAGGTTCTCTTCCTGCTGGTATAGGGTCTTTGGAGAAAGAGAAGATACGAAAGCCTGTGTTTTGAATCTCGCATATTAGTTAATTATCCCTTGCTTGTAGCTGCTGATTACTGGGTACTTATTAGGTATTTGGATGAATGAGGATGTTTGTGGGATGTGAAGAGTAAATGAGCTTGGTAAAGTGTGATACTGTGATTGAAATGAAGGCATCAATAGATGGATTTCACTTATGATAATTTCGCTTGAAGCTGACTGTTAGGAAGTAAAGGACCCTAATTACAGTTTGTATTGTTGTGTATTATTGTCAACATATTCCTGGATTTGGAATGTTGAAAATTTGGTCATATTGTTGTACAAGTGTCTGTCATGCTGTGTTCTTTGTGATTATATGTGATGAAGGGGGGCAATAAGTTTGCACTTGATACAAGTCATGCAATTTGATGTTAGGTGATGGATGGTTGTTTAGGGCCTTTCTTGGTGCGGTTATTTGACTTTGTGATTTTCTCTTCTTGCAGTGCTTGTTATTAGTTAGCGAAGCCCTACCTCACTGCTACCATCTATCGTCTCATATTTGGGGTCCATCCTATTCATCATTTCACAACAAAGCATGGCAACTATCACGACACCAGCCAATGGTATTTTCTTCTGACCTTGACCATAGTGTATCTGTCTTTCAAGCTTTTTGTATTTGCTTAATAACGTAAACATTGCCGTTTTCTAAACTAGCTTCCACCTTCCATAGCGCAATTTTTGATTTTTGTTTTTAAATGTTGTACAGATGCAGCTGATTTGTTGCAGAAGCTTACCCTGGATTCTCAGACCAAAACACTAGATGTTCATGAGACACCAAAAGAGGTAGGTTGATGTGCTAAAAGCCTAAAACTTTAGTTTTTCAATTGTCTTGTTTGTCTTTCCGAGTCACTGTGACGATAATCATTATTGATATATTTGGATTTTCTGTAATTAACAGTTTGGTTCAATTAATGGTTTGGCTAAGCCATATGAGAGGTCCACGGTCCCAGCCCAGGATTATCACAATTTAAACATGTACTACGCACCAAATGGTTATGCTTCATATTACTATGGTAAGACTCTGACTAAGACCAGGAAAATCTGCTCATGAATTGTTATTTATTACTGTAAGCAACACTTTTTTGTTTGCTTCACTCTGACTGAAAGCTTTCAATTCACATACCGGCCTCAGCATGTGATGTCCTTCCCTATGTCATGAAGTTCACCGCTTGGATTTGTTGATTTTCTTGCTGTGTTATCCTGATGAAATGTCATGGGTGCAAAATCTTCAGGCTGTATTACATGTTTTTACTAAAGTATCTGCCAAATATTTATTCTAGTTTCTTTCCTATAATTGAATATGCAAGCAAGTCCACTTGTCAGTTTCCACTTTCCACCCTACGCATTTCTTGAACTTATTGATGGAAGCCCAGAGGACTTGTTCATGTCTATGCTGTATCTTGCTATACTGCTCTTTCTAGTGCGTCTCTTTGGTGCTAATGCTTTTGACTTCTGTTCTGTAGGTTATGATGACCCACATAACCTCTGGGGTGATTACAGATATGTCAACCATGATGGAGTTGATATGCACACTGTGAGTTTCATAAAGAAATGTTACTTTTTAACTTATTAAGCTGTTCTTATTGTTTCCATAGCCAATGTGGATGCTGTGTTGGGCTTGCATAGTTCCTTACGAATCGTTGATTGTTTGCAGGGCATGCCACAGCGTGTGCCTACTCCTGGAATCGGTCAAACCCCTGGAATGGGCCAGGCTCCTGGAATGGTGCAAGGACCTGGAATGGGTCAGATGACTGGATTTCTGGGTAGAACACAGTTAAATGATCAAATTTATGGACATTATGGAAACACTTACCGAGGTAACTCCGGGTTTGGATTGAATTACTACAATCCAAAGTCAGCCTATCCTACCTGGCGGACACCCGCAAACAAGTATGCACCTAAAGGGCGTAGCAATGGCTATTTCAACTTTGGGAATGAGAACAAGGATAATATCAGTGAGCTTAGCAAGGGGCCTAGGTCGAAGGAAGTGAACCCCCAGCTGGGATTTGGAGCGGTCAAATTTGCTGTCAAGGGCCAAGATTTGCCATTGAAAGCAAATAATAAGGAAGAAAATGGTTCTGTTACTTCTGTAAATTCAGAGAAGGAACAATATAACAAAGAAGATTTCCCTGACAGCTTCTCTGATGCGAAGTTCTTCGTCATTAAATCATACAGTGAGGACGATGTCCATAAAAGTATCAAGTACAATGTCTGGGCCAGCACCCCTAATGGCAACAAGAAACTTGATGCGGCATACCAAGAAGCCAAAGCCAAGGCTGATAGCTGCCCAGTGTTTTTGTTGTTTTCTGTGAGTATATCTTCTTTCCGCGATGTTTATTGTTAGGTTTCGTTCTATTTGATTGTCTGAACTAATCTTGTTTAATCCGTGTGCAGGTGAATTGTAGTGGACAATTCGTTGGCTTGGCTGAGATGGTTGGTCCTGTTGATTTTAACAAGACCATGGACTTCTGGCAACAGGACAAGTGGACTGGTTGTTTTCCTGTTAAGTGGCATTTGGTGAAGGATGTACCCAACACCCATTTGAAAGATGTTAAGCTGGAATACAATGAGAACAAACCTGTTACAAACAGCAGAGACACACAAGAGGTAATTTAGCCTTGTTTAAATTTGCCTTTTTATTCATCCGAGACTGTTGGAGACAATTGGTGCTAATGCGCGGGTAACTTCTGCTGCAGGTTAAGCTAGAGGATGGTATTAAGGTGATTAAGCTTTTTAAAGTTTACGATAGCAAGACAAGCATTCTAGATGATTTTGAGTTCTATGAGGGCAGGCAGAGAACTTTACTGGAGAAGAAGTCGAAGAGACAGCAGTTCCAGAAACAGGCAAGTGTTGTTTACTGTCTTGATCCTTTTGGGTGTTTTCCTTTCTCCTGTATGACTGGGTGTGGATGTGGGTGTGATTGTCCTTGGATGCTAGCTGAATCTGAACTAACTTGTTTATGTTCTTGTGACGCTTGTTATGAACAGATGCAAGCGAAGAAAGAGAATGTCGTCGCTGATGACAAATTACTGAATTCTTTAGACGCTTCCACTGGTTTCGTTCAGCAACCAGCAAATGGTCCAGTAGCCAACGGGCTGCCAAAATCCCACCAAGATTTGGCCACCAAGGCTGCCACTGCTGCTGATGCTACCAAAGGTGGCAAAGCAGAGAAAGTTGGTGCTACAGATGAGGTTGCTTCCGCTTGTTAATTATTCCCGGTGCGATTCTTCGAGACATAAGATGGCTGGCAAGTTCACAGGGTTTTAGAGGCAGAGTGAGAGCCAGCATAGATTCCTAGTTTTGATCCGTAATTTATTTATAGCTATAGGATGTCTTTTCTCCCTTCTTTTTTTTTGTGTTATTCCGACAGACTTGGGGCTTTTCTGGACAAGTTATGTCGAAAAGTGCCCTTTTTGTTCCTTTTGTTTTTAGATAGTCATATAGCCTATTAGTGCAGTTGCTAGTTTGCACTCGGTAGCATTATGGCTGGGTCTTTTATTTTTGGGGGTTCTTTTTGTTTTCTTTCTTCCCTTTTCTTCTATGTTGGGTGCGATTTACTTGTGTTTTTTTAGCTTAGGATACTTGTGGTATGGAAGATTCAGGACCTTTGCTTAATGAAATTCGCATTTTGGTTTTCTCAGAAAAAGTACGTACAAATGCCGTTCTTAAATTTCTTGCTAGTTTTTCACAGTGCCAACAGCTAATAGAAGTACTTTGTTAATTTATCTTTTTTTTAGCAAGGCCAACTTTGCTGCAGATTGGCTAATAGAAAATGGAATGGTCAGATCAAGCTAAGGAGTTCCCTCTATATAATCATTAGAAATTGATGGGAAAAAAGGTTGTGGAGTTCCATTACCAAAAAACTAAAGCTGAAATGAAACCAGTGAATCTGTAGTCAATTCGTACTTTGTTGTGGTTCTTGACTATTACGGAGTACGATTTACGAGTATTATGGAATAATTGTCTACTCGTACCTAGATATTTGTTCAAACTAGTGGATAATCGCGCGCGGGGCGCGCGATTTCCAAAAAAGTTCCGGCGGATGTAGACGATGTTTTTTGAATTTGTGGGATGATTTTATATTATTTTTACGGGTAAATTTGAGATTTTAATATTTGTATACATTATTGTAAATGTGTAATATTTGAACATTTTGGTAGTTATATGTTTCTTTTTTTGTGTGAAGGTATGTAGATGAACAAGCTTCTATTAGGTGTAACGTTTCTAATAGATGTACAAATTCAATGTTAGGATGTTTGCATGTAAGGCTTGGTACTAACCTAGCCATTAGTAAGATGATGACAGCTATTATATGTATTTCTTATCTTTTTGTTAGGGTATCCCAAGTGTTATAATAAAAAGTTGCTATGCTTTTGGGTTCTGAAGTGTGTCCTTTTCAATGGTCAGTTGACATTGCAATTGTAAATGGAATGGTTAAACAATACTGATCTCAAATTTGAAGACAATCAGGAAAGCAAATACTAAGAATTTAACTGAGTTCTAATACATAATAATTGAGAGGCTTACAAAATACAGCAGCTTTGCATGATTAAAGAAACCTCCAAAAGCAACTTGTACTGGTCTATTAAAGCATGTAGCCAGTACAATGACGGTAAGTAGTATCTCTTGTTCTTGAAGCAACTAATACTACTTGTCATAATACCAAAGGTACATACTTAAGCATCCTACTCAATGGTAATGTTTTTTAAAACCCACTTCAAGACTTGGTTTCGTGAGAGGCTGTTTGCTGGGGTGACATGTGAGTTATAGTTTCTTGTTTAATCAGACAGTTCAGTTATGAGCTATTGTTGTGGATTAGATGAGCCTCATGATATTTATAATTAAATTTTGTGAGTTGAGACAGATTGTAGTTTGAAATAATTTAGAAAGATATGTCACAAAGTACAGAAAAAACAGTATCAACCATGTTGTTCAGTTTCTGTCAGACGATTATTGTTCCTGGT
>ONZK01001042.1:0-11409 GCA_900322385.1 Pharnaceum exiguum | reverse complement strand
AGTTTTTCCATATTGAACGATTGGTTAGCCGAACTATTCATTTTTTTTTTCGGTAACCTGAATTTTGTTGACATTACCTTTTAAGTGCTCGTTAAGTTCATAAGTTGAGTGTTAAACTAGATCACGTGGCAGTTCATTTTCGAAATTATAATCGTTGAAGGTCCAGTTTACCTCTTTCAATTAATGGCGAAAATGGTTTAATACATAAATAAAAGGAGTAAAATGGACCTTAAACTTTCATAAATTCTGTATGGGTTAATAGACGGAATTAGCACGTTTGGCTACCAAAGTCACAAAAGAGTTCGGAAATCCTTTACGGGATCTTGGCTCGCCTGCCGCAAGAAGCAGAGATGTTACCGAACCTGCCCCGCTCAAGCAGAATAATCCAATAACTTGAAGGAATGCTATCTGACGTGACTTTATTTTTTGATGATGATAAAATCTAGTAAGAGATAAAGATAAAACATACCCCGACAAAGTTCCTGAATGGGAAAATCACCAAGGCTTAAAAAGGCTTAGCTCACAAATGCGATGGTAACTGGTTCGATTCCGATAGTCGGCTTTGTCTCTTTTTTTTTTCTGTTTCTTTGTTCTTATAACCGGAACCTCATATAACCAAAATGTAAAATTTCAAAAAAAAAAAAAAAAAAGTTGCACCGACGTACCGTATTGCGGACCGTTGGCCTTCCGTTTTAGCAAAGAGTTGTAGAAATCATATATGGAGTACTTAAACCCTTGCAATTGGCCTGCCTTTTCCTTGATTAAATTTTGAAGCCCATCGTTGTACATCCGGGCTAGACCATTCAGCTCATCTGAGCAAGTACCATTGGGCTGAATTAGAAAAGCCGGCAAGCAACCCAATGGCGCTGCGTATTGGAAGGCAAATTTTCTCCCTCCTTGACTGTAAATTGTCTGAAATTATCACGATAAATCAACCATTATCAAAAAAATTGAAGGACATTTTTTTTTGAGAACCAAGAACGACAATATTTTAATCTACTAATTTTCGAGCAAGTGCCTTGTGGGGTGAGCCTCAAAACTATTTAATTACTTAACTTTAATATATGCGCTTATGCAATTTGTTAAAGTGTGATGTTGTGGTGACTAATAGTCACACATTGGTGGTTGTGTAAACGTTGTGTATTGTAGTGGTGAAATGGAGACTAGTAGTCCTACATTGATTAGATGTTGAGGCTTAGAAGTGTCTATAAGTGAGTGTGCCATGCACCTAATACCAATTGGTTTTGGGTTGGATCTCACAAACTTGTAACAATTCGTGGGTTCGAATGAAGTTTTGTTTTTACATTATTGTAGAGCATTTGTTGTCATTTTAATACGTATAATTTTTTTAAGCTATTTTTAATGTGAAATTGCTAAACTAAATAGTTTTAAAACTAGGCCTGGTTATGGTAGTTATAAGTATGTTTTTTTTCCACCATTCCTTGGTCATCAGTATAAATAGTTCTTTGTCACGTGAATTTGTTAAACACAAAAACTTAGGTGAATCCATTTTATATTTGTGATTATGTATTAAAGACAGAAAAATATTGATTAATGGCATAAAAAAGTTCATTAATGACCCTTCGGTGGATGATAGCGACCCCGATGACTATTAGTGACCCCGACTCATATGTTAACAATGGCAAGCTATCATGGCCCCTGACCTATGCTCTACAGATTTGTTTTAGTTGTGGCTTTCTTCGTGCATGCATGAGTAATTAATTAACTGATTATAATGGCTATGGACTGTCGATGATGCATGAACACAAATTCGGTACATATTTGGGCCCTGCTTTAGATTGTCTTACAGCTAATAAGAAAAGAATATAGTATTGGATTCATTGTCATATCAACTATTAATCAAGCTTGTAATTGTCTATTCATGACAGTTTCAAGCTTCCTTGTTTGTCATCATACTATTGGTCAATGAGTGTAGTGTGATATGTCGGTAGACTTGAATAAACGATTTGCTTATCCTATAACATAATGATACTGATGTGCCATAGATCAGATAAATGATATGGTAATTACTTTAAGTTGTTAACAACCAGGATATTCTGGCTATACATTGAAGTTTATATGTTGACAACTGAGTTAAGGATCGTTGATTCGTTGGTAATCTTTTTTTTTGTTATTTTGGTTTCAAGGATCATTCGTAATCTTAGAAGTACAGAATGAAAGATAGAAAATTAGAAATATTACGTCGATGTGGGTGCTGAGGTTACCAATCACTTGGTTCTGGCGAAGGTTCACCAAGGCAGGTGATAGAGGTTTTGGATTCTGATTGTAGATATCAACATAGTCGTTGGCTCCAATGTTAAATAGAAAGACTGCTCTGTTTAGCAGAATGCTCGTCTGATTTTCCCCATATTGTTGCTTCAATTTTCCCACCATTTCGACAAAGTAAGCTACTTGTAACTTCAAATTCAACTGCACATTGAGAATCATATTAAGACATGTAAAATGAATTTTGAATCATCAAATTAATTAAAGGACGATTTTGAATCACAGTAATATGAAGCATCTAGTGCATCCCAATTGTTTAATTATTTAGTACGTACTGTGCCAGGACGAGTTTCAACAAGAACTCCAGCGGCCGCATCAGCAAAGTTAACAGCCTCTGTATAGTTGGAAAACCCGGGACGAAGGTAAGGTTCCGGAAAGGCTAGGCCCGCGTAATTAGCTGCATCCATGAATCAAGATCATTATGTGCGTCAATCGAAAAAACAAGAACAAAGTATCGATTAGATGACAGTAACGACGACAACCCAATCTGTATAAATCATCAAGACATTTTCTTTGATAACCTAAAATATACCAAATCGTCAATAGACTTAAATGTAATATTGTAACCCTAATTATGCAATATGTATGCAAAACAACAACAGTTCCAATATAATCCGAGATGGGCCGGGGTACTGAGGGAGTCTGATATATGCAATATTTATGCATCTATATACCAATTAGTATAGATATATGTAACGTGGTATTTAATAAGATATAGTTACCAATGAAGTCAGGAATAAGATAGCCATTGGAAAACCGCCCGGCCGGGGTCCCAAAGCGGCTAATGCCGTAAGGATAGAAGGCAGCCGCTGGACCTTTTTTGCCGTACAAGCCCATGCCGGTGTCGTAAAGGGAGTCACCAAAGACGTAGAGTGACAACTTATTCGCAGGAATTTGTGGTACAGTAGGTTGTGTTGTGGGCGAGATGCCGACTACAGCAGCCAATGTCAATTTATCAGTAGAAACTTGGGACAACTTTCTTATATGGGCGTTGGAGGTTGTAGCGAAAAGAAAGAGTAGTGTAGCAATAAGTGCATGTGTAGCAAGATTGCTCTTTGTGCTTGTCATGTTGAAAGAAAGCTAATTAATGAAAAAAATGGATAGTTGTATGATAATTCATTGGAGAAGGAAAATGAGTGTAAGTGCGGTTGTTTTTATATAGGGTCTTTCGGTAAGCTGTATGATCTATCTGCATGGAATAGTTCACGTACGTACTGCGTTAGCCGAATACTAGTCCTCAAGACTTCAATTCGGTTTATGTTTTCAGTAAGGTGGGAAAAGGCTTTTGAGTTCTCATAGAATGATAGAATTAAGAGATCGAACACGGCATATGATAATATAAAGTCATATCCCGCTGTCCAGCTATACGTACTCTAGATTACTATTTGATTAAATATTTTCTGTACTTTAATTTCTCCTTCTATTTGATTACTCTCTTATATGAAATATGCTATTTACTATTTTTGTCATTTTCTCTATTACAGAATCTGCTACTATTCACTTCTTCTATCTGCTATTTTCTCAAACGGTACCTTCATCTTTCTTCCAATAATTTCTTGTCAGTACCATTAGCGCCATTGTCGCCTTATCGACTTTCTTTTCGTTGTTCCTCCGCCAATAAAATCACATTAATTAATTGATTTGAGACTAGTACCAAAAGGCATAACGGCTGTGTTTTGTTTATCGGTAGTACTATAGTTCAATTTTTTCAATTCAGTTAAGTTTTAATTTAAATCTTTCCACCCGACCAAAACGCACCCGTACTTGTTATATGTGGATAGTGAAACAACCCTACTATACATTTTCACACGGTGGTTAGGCTAATTAAGTAATTATGCCTGTTTTATAATGTGTACTGTATATATTATATAGATGGTACATTGGTACAGTGTATGTGAAGTGTCTCCGTGTCGATATGCCGTATGCCACGCACAAATCGATGCAAAGTTGCAAAAATGTAGTCCTAGACTCGGTGTATAAACAATTTAACTAGAGTGAATGTAACCACTTTGCTCGTGTACTCATTGAAGCCCCTGCATTCAAGAAAGAGTGAAAACTGTAATAGCTGATGAACAGGGTACACATTACTTAAGCTACTTTGTTTTGTTTATCTTTAGTGTTGCAATTCTTTTTTTTTTTTAAAATTCAATTTAGATCTTTCATTTCAGTTGAATGCAGTTTTTTAAGTTTAGTTTAATATTTTTAATTTCATATCAGTTTCGGTTTATAAAACAAAACACGCTCTTAGTATATGCATATGACTGAATGTGTATCAACTTTAATTAATAAAACCCTTCAATCAATTGTCTTAAAGTGATTTACAACGGCGGACATTAGTGCTAATTTGACTATTTCAGCAAGGATAGCTGGCTTGTAATCCATTCAAATGCTCTTAATTTCAGAAAATAAAATATTCAACATTTTTTTTAAAAAAGTTCGGCCATTACCATGTATTATGTATATCATCTGTTTTAATTTTTTTTTTGTTAAAGAAACATCACATCTTTACCAAATTGTTTTTTCCCATGTAATAAGCTTAATACCTATTGACATTTGCCATCACTCATCACACCAGTATTGTTAATCCCACATCTATAATGAGCTTAATATTTATTAGTTCCACAAAACATACAATTTGTGATATTATGTTCTATTCTATTATTGGCCTCCTCCGGTAGACTTGGTGCATGACTTCATTTCCTTGCACATATCCTTCGGCCTCCAAGAACTCATGAGTGTGAAACAATAGCAGGGCCGTACCGTCAATAGAGAGGACTTGTGCGAGAAAATTAAAGAGGCCCTTATATTTTCATTATTTATTTTTCACAAAAAAAGAACCCTCCAAATTTATTTTTGAAAAAATAATTTTATCAATACTACATTTTCTTTATTTAATAACAATTTTTTTTTTAGTCTTATATTATTTAACAGATGTAGTATATTAACTGAGTAAAAAAAAAAGAAAAGAAAAGATAACATGTGCAGCACAGCACATTTGCTGATTTGTTTGAGTACATCACTAAATTGTACGTGATAGGCTAGAGGGAGGCCCACAACCAATCTAATAAAGTAAACAAAAAGGCCGTGCGTAGGAGTCGAACGCGGAACAAAACTACCTCTCGCTGAGATGCTAACCAGTTGAGCTACAAACCACATCTAATATTTCTGGGATGTTATTAGCATATATCACAAAAAAAAGAAAAATGGGGCCCTCAAAATTGCGAGGCCCTGTGCGGTCGACCTGACTGCACTGGTTAAAAAACGGCCCTGAACAGTAATATCAACAGGCTGTGCGTAAGGTATGCTCGCACAGGGCCACAGATTCGTAAAGGCCTCCAATAGTTTAAAAGTTTAGACTTGTTGTAGTATTAAAAAGAATTAATTAAAAACATAAATGTGACTATATATTCCCCTTTTTATTTATATTAACTGAAATTTCATTGTTTCAAACCCACAAAACAAATTTTCAATCATATTGCATCTCTTATTTTTGAAAGTGTAATTCATCCTAACGACACCGTTTTTTAATCTTTTATTTTTTATTATACCATTTTTATAGAAAGTATTACTGACATTAAATTTAGGGGCTCGGTTTTGGATATGGCACATGACCTCTCACGATTCTAAGGGTGTGTTTTGGTCGGCTAAAATGATATGAACTGAAACTGAATTGAACTGAAAAAAACTGAAAAAAAACTGAAAGATGCTGAACTGACTTGAAAAAAACTGAAGACAGTTATAATTATAACTAAAACTGAACTGAACTGAACTGAAAAAACTGAAAGATGCTGAACTGAACTGAAAAAAACTGAAAAATGCTGAATTGAAATGAAAAAAACTGAACTGTAGTAGTAACGACGAACAAAACACAGCCAAAGTCGCCCTGAATATGAAAGGGAATTATTATACAAGAAAATAAAGTGCGAGTGGTCCTTAAGTAGACTGAATTACATGATCTCCAATTCGCCATCAGGTCCAACAAGCAACTAAGCAACTGGCAATGGTGTGCCCAATAAATCCAATTAATTAGTCCCTAAGACCAGCTTTCACCTTTGATATACCACTAATCATTAGAGACTTGGACGAAGACGACTCTCCCAATCTTATCAAGATAGACTTCAAGTTTTGAGCGAGATATGTCACACTAGTGAAGGTGTGTGATTATATTGAAAGAAAAGTCTGAACTCTGAAGTGCGTGTTGTAGTCTTGTGGTCTAATTTTCCGGTGGTAGGGAGGTGTTTACTGTTAATTAGCTGTTATCATGACGTGAAAGATAGTTTGGCCAGTTTTTGCTTGGAGCCTTGCAGGGTGCGGAAAGAGTGAGCAATTGAACTGAATTACATCAAATAATTACTCGTAGATGTCTAAGCAACTGTTCACTGTACTGTACGTAGACTGGAGCTTGATTAGATTTTGTCTGAAATTAGTCCACTCACAGTGATTCATATTGCATCAATTGAATAAAGTTGAGTCGTTAAATAGTTGCCTACCAGTTAATTAATTCGAATAGCTTGATTGAAACGATCTAATTTGGTAATAAAAATATTCTATACAAGTTCGATGGAATAGTTCGATGGATTTGGGAATAGTTCGATGGATTTGGGAATAGTAAAATGCAATCTACAACAAAAAACCTCGCTCTGTCTAATCTTGACTTAAGTCGTCTCGCGCGGTTTGACTCAACTCGAGCCAGGTCTGAAACTATGAACGAGTTGTTAATTATAAGCTTGGCTCGAAGTTGCTTCAATTTATTAGTTGATGGGAACCTCCAGCCCTCTAGCAAGGACTGTGCGTGACAGTGTGAGCATTCACATTGTAGTACAGTTAGGCTTCATTTTGTTGGTCTACTTTGTTAATGCTCTATTTTATTTTATTTTATTTTATTTTGACAATGGGAAAACGTCTAAACGACCCTAAACTACCAACTACACGGAGGGATAAGCCCTTTCCTAGCTCTACCAGCTAGCGTATGTGCCTCCGCAACACGACTTCGAGGAACCTGTGATAAGTTGCACATGACCAGAGATGCCGCTGCGCAACGAACCTTCCCCGCCACAATAGCCGCATCTTTTTCCAGCTTGAAATTACCTTCAAGGCTCTGAACAACATTGTTAGAATCACATAAAATTTTAATAAAGAGGAAGCCTTTCCTGATAGCCCATAAAATTGCTTCGTGGATGGCAACTAAATTGGTTTACTTGATTGTTAAACTGAACTAAACTAAATTGCATAACTATAAAAGAAAATGAACTTAATTGTCTTAATAAAAAAAATCGACTTTAATTTGATGAATGATGATAGTGAAAATTTAACTAAAAGCTATAATTAGCTGAACAAAACTTAACTCGAAAAAGCTTCACTAAACTAAGTACAACATTTCCCCTAAAAAAATAAGTACAACATTTACATTGAAAAAACATAGCCTTAGTATTATTTCAAAATTCTTTGTCACCTCGAGGGTAAACCTGAATAACGTCGTGTTTATTACAACGAGAGCGTTTATTGAGAGGAAACAACTATACTTGTGCATGTAGGGATTCCATCCTAAAACCAATTGGCCATAAGAGTAGTAACCCTCTAGGCCTTTTTTTTTCTACTAGTTAAGTCTGTCATATCTATTCAATGTAGGAAAATATTCCCAATAACGTTTAAAAGATGATCATTATTATGTGTTGTAATGTTTTATAGGAAATACCCCATGTAACCAAATATACCTAATAATTAATCGCATTATATACTTTTTTTTTATAGAAAGCTAATATAAACTCAATCCATAGCCGTCTGCCCACCTTTCCCTCCCCAATCTCAATTAAATTAATCTCATTTAATCATTTTTTCCTTTTATTTTCTCACATATAGATGCAACTAGGTAATTTAAAAATACATTTCGGATTCCTCAACATTCAAGTCACGTGTATAAACATACAATTCAATTGATATATAGAATATGCGATTCAGATATAAGAATTCAAATACAACCTAGTAAAAATGCAACTGGTTGACATTTTTTCGGATTACAAAATATGCAACTCGACATATAATTATACACATTATGAAAATAATATGTAACTCTACTATGCATACCTACAACATGCAAAGTACAACTCTATACGCATTTGAGTATCAATATTGAGATAAATTAAAAATTCAAGTTGTATATTTTTTCAGTTGAGTTGTATGTTCATATAGATGAGTTGTATATTTTACAATAAGAGATTTAGTGTTTTTAGGTTTGGGTAGAGCTCATGTATTATTGAACTGACAGTGAGATCATATTTAATTGTGAATAGTGTATGTGGTTCAGTTGTATGTTTATATAGCTGAGTTGCTTATCATTTCATTGAGTTTATTTCATTGAGTTGTATGTTCATATAAATGAATGGATGTTTTGCAATCAAAAATTTGGTGTTTTTAGGTTGACTTAGGTGGGCTCCCATGTACGTGAATCAATACTAATGGAGATTTGTTATTCACCTACTACTGTACTTACAATACACAATACACAGTGGCGGAAACATGAGAAAATATTGAGAGTGACCAAAATAAATTAAAGTAAAACTATATGCGCTTATAGTAGGAATTAAACACTTGTCAAGGGGAAAGTAAGGTATAGAAGGAACCAATTAAGCTAAATAATTTTATGTTTCATAGGTAATAGATTAAAAACTTATACAAATTCTGGAACATGGGAAAGCCGTGGCACCCGCCAGTCCCCCCTAGTTACCCCCCTAACAATACAATACCCGTGGTTAGCAATTTGTGAGAGAGATCTGTTATTTAATAATAATGTGTACAATAACATTGGTTAACAGTTATAGAGTAGTGAGTATAATTGCCTTTCTCTTCTTTTGTTTTCTTGAAGGTATGTAGGCCCACTCACTATATCTTATACAAAAGATTTAATTGGGGTAATCAGGGTTAGAATATACCAATTTTTAGGTACACCGGGTGTACGGGTACACCATATGTATTTATAACTAGTATTACTACATTTATCATTAGTCACTTTTTTAATGCCATTAGTCAGTTCCTTTGTAATTAGTTATAAATTCACAGGGTATACCGATACACCCGGTGTACCAAAGACTTGTTGAAAAGAAAATTAGTGAATATGATCCGATCTCAATTAGTACTTCTCTTTCCTGAACTCTTTCTTTTTGGATCGGACCGCTTAGAATAATAGTGACTAGCCATATTATACGTCCGATCCAAGATTCGATCCAAAACCCAATCCCACTGCAAAACTTAAAATGGCAGCCGAATCCTCCACCACCACAACCACCACCCAAACCCCGACTCCACTCTCTCTCCTTAACCGTGTAGCCATAGTAACCGGCTCCTCACGTGGCATAGGCCGAGCCATAGCTCTCCACTTAGCCACCTTAGGCGCCAACCTAGTCATCAACTACACTTCCCCTTCTTCCAAAATCCTCGCCGACCAACTGATCTCCGAAATCACCTCCCTCCCCTCATCCCCACGTGCTATCTCAGTGCATGCAGACGTTTCGGACGAAGCTCAAGTGTCAACCCTCTTCACCACGGTCGAACAAGCTTTCGGGACTCAGCCCCATATCGTGATCACCAATGCAGGTATATCTATCCCAAAAAGACCCACCATTGCCAACACAGAAGTCTCAGACTTTGATAAAATATTCTCCGTAAACACTAAGGGGACTTTCTTGTGTCTCAAGGAAGCTGCATGCAGAATTACGAAAGGTGGCGGGGGGAGAATAGTAACTGTCTCGTCGAGCTTGGTTGATGCTAGCTTGCCTAACACAGCTATGTACACGGCATCGAAGGCGGCTGTCGAGGCAATGACGAAGATACTTGCTAAGGAGATGAAGGGAACTGGCGTTACGGTTAATTGTGTCTCGCCTGGACCAGTTGAGACGGATATGTTTTACGACGGGAGGAGTGAAGAGGTGGTGCAAGCTATTATTGATAACAGTCCACTTGGGAGGTTGGGAAGGGTTGAAGATGTTGCTAGTGTTGTTGGGTTTTTGGTTAGTGATGCTGGTGAGTGGGTTAATGGACAGGTTGTCAGCGTTACTGGGGGGTTTGTTTAATTTGATGTACATTATTTTACAGTACATTATACTGTACCTTGGGTCCTTAATTGGTTTATCACTTTATTATCAGCGTTTATGTTTGTACTTTGTGATAATGGTAACATTGTTAGTTGAGATACTCTGTTATTATATGGAGATACTCTGTGATAATGATAACATTGTTAATTCGATCTACGCAGACTGTTCACTGTACGTAGAGTGGAGCTTGATTAGATTTGTCTCAAATTAGTCTACTCACAGTAATTCAATTGGGTTTTATGCTTAATTTTCTGGAGTACCAGTCTACCTAAAAGAGATACTTCGAGTGGATGCATGTATGCTAGTTACAAAATACTCATTAAGTACGGAGTATATGTGTACCATATACACGGAGCTTATTCAATGAGTTAAGAACTCTGTGATGGAAGTCAGGAAGTGGGGAAATATTGATGATTTTGTTCACAAACAACAGTTCAAACAATTTGGTTGAAGAAGCTTGCTGACAGCCTGGAATCGCATTGTATCATCAATTGATTAAAGATAAGTTGGCTCGTTATTCGTTAAAAAGAAGTTTTCCACGAGTTAATTAATGAATAGCTTGATTGAAAACGGTCTAATTTGGTAATAAAAATAGTAAAAATCTACAACAAAAAGCCTCTAAAAAAAGAACTTGATTCAAGTGTCCGTCCCCCGCGGTTTGATTCATCTCGAGCCAAGCATGAACTACGAGTGGTTGTTTTTACAAGCTTGGCTCGAAGTATCTATCTATATTATTTAATAAGAGAGGCTATGGAGAGAGAAAATTGGATGAGCCCTACCTTTTATAATTCGGCTTATGCTTAGGTGGAAGTTTAGGGTTGGCGGAAAACTCCAGTTAAACTAATAAAATTGCCATAAATTAATTTATGTTTCTTTTCTTTAAAAAAAGTCTTTCTAAAACGCCAAAAGGAAAAGAGATAAAAAAAAGAATCCAAAAATATTGATTGAATTAGGAATAATTAGTATTTTGTTATTATAAATGGAAACTCTTTTCATTAATTTGGAATAAAATAATTTTTAGATACATTATAAAAGA
>ONZK01001041.1:73158-89789 GCA_900322385.1 Pharnaceum exiguum | reverse complement strand
AAGAAAGAAACAAAGGACAGTATTTTGACACTTTCTATAATAATTAAGGGCTTTTTGGTCATAATGAAAAAAAACCTTGGACCAGTCTATTCACTTCCTTGGCAAAATCACTTGCCGCATGAGTGAACGGAGAAAGAAAATGTAAGGATCAGTTCATTGGCGCACTGTACACTGCTCTAGCAGTGTTTTAAAAACTTGTTTTTCCAGCTAGATGTAACCTCCATTAACTCGTATACTCTGACCATTAATCCATTCTCCAGCATCACTAACTAAAAAGCCGACCACCCTAGCAACATCTTCAACCTTCCCTAACCTCCCCAGGGGACACACATCGATTAATTGCTGGCGCATCTCATCATTTATCCCATCAAAGAGCATGTCTGTCAATATTGGCCCTGGTGCCACACAATTTGCCGTGATTCTTGTTCCCTTCAACTCCTTAGCCAGAACTTTCGTCATGGCTTCTACGGCCGCCTTTGATGCTGCATAAGTACCGAAGTTTTCATCTAGCGAACCCAGGATTGAAGATGACAGGGTGATGATCCTACCTCCTCCACCTTGCTTTATTCTTCTAGCTGCTTCTCTGATAGTAAGAAACGTACCTCTAGCATTAACGGAAAAGACTCGATCAAAATCGGAAAGTTCCATGTCACAAAGCGGGGTTGAACCTTCAAAGACACCAGAATTTGCAACCACGATGTGTGGTTGTGTACCAAATGATTGCTCGGCGATGTCGAAGAGTGATTTCACTTGGGTTTCTTCTGATATGTCTGCTTGTACTGAAATAGCACGTAGGGTGCTGGAGGTGGAGGATATAGATAGTGAGTTGATTTCGGATACTACTTGTTCAGCAAGGGGTTTCAATGTAGGAGATGGATAGTTGATGACTACTTTTGCACCATGAGAAGCTAAGTGTAGAGAGATTGCTTTTCCAATGCCCTGGCAAGAGCCGGTGATGATGGCTACTCTATCGAGGAGGGAGAGTGGAGTGGATGCTGCTGTGGTTGTAAGGGAGAAAGGGCTTGGAATGGAGGGATAATCTAGTTCAGCTGACATTTTTCTAAGCTTTGGTTTCCAAGTTCCAACTTTTAACCTTTAGTGTAAGATTGATGTGTTATTCTGTGCGTTCCATGTTTATACGTATTCACAAATATCTTATATATGTATTACAACCACACAACCACACATTATTGATACATGATACAAAATCAAGGCAATGATGCTCCACCATATCCAATAATCCAATATACTAGCTCTTTAGAAAAGCCTATCTATATGGTTTTCCATCAAAGACTCGATCTGTTGTGCACTAATGGGTTGAGCACTTCAAGAAGAAAAATATACTTCCTTCAGGCCCTTCTAGTGTAAACTGAAACCCCATTACTTATGTTAGCTTAACTTGGTTGATTCCTCTTTTTGTATGACGTTTACCAAACTAACAAAAGAAGCGACTATATATGAAACAAGCAAAACAAGGTTTGGCTTCTAGCCTTCTAAAAATTTTGCCAACTATTTACTATTTACCAAACTAGCAAGCTCCTAACATTATGTACCAAACTAACTAAACAAGCAAATATAAATTATAAATCAACACATACAAAGGGAACGAGTGGTAGGTCAAAATTACATTTGACAGAAATGAAAGAACCGGTCCAATAAATGAAAAAAGAAAAACCGATTCGTCTAGCTTCTTGCTCTTCTGTCTCTCTTCTTCAGTCCTCTAGAACAGTAGAAGTGCGAGACGCCATTGAGGGTAGGAATTAGAGATATCATGATGCCAATATATAGAGGCGTCTTCTCATTTACTTATTTCATTTGGAACACCTGGAAATCAAATTGGGTTTTCCACCAAAGTTCAAGTCATGTACAACTTACTCTTCCCAAGGATGACAATAATGATATGCATGACAAGCTTTACCTTTTTTTTGGTCTTAAAACGTACTTAACATTAATTAAGGTGCAATCAGGTCTAAATACCTTTGATTGACCACAAAAGGTGAACACAAAAGATCATCCAGGTTCATCATGTTTCCATCTATCATGTCCTTAATAATTACATCATTACATAACAGAGGTGGTGAATGCATTAGATTATGATCAAAGGTATCCTCTCTTGCACTTCTTGCTAGCAGGTCTGCTACTACATTCCCCTGTCTCTTCTCGTGAGTTACGAAAATTCTCTGGTTGTTTGCCCTTATTCCTACTGCAGCTTGGTCCTGGCTGTGATTGTGGTTGATGTTTCCCCACAGGCCACTTAGAAGCTCCCTACATTTGCCAGTAGCATGTTGATAAGGCGTTATGGCGTCCACTGACACAATCAGTTGTAGTGCAACCAAACAATCAGATGCAACAACTACATTATGAAAGTTCATGTCAATTACCCACTCAATAGCCATAATCAAGGCCTGTAGTTCACTCTCATTAGGGTCTTGGCACTTGGTGGTATGTCTCATTCCACAAATCCATCCCCCTATGCTGGTTCTACAAATGAAGGCAAGCCCACTCTTTTGGGTTCTATAATCAAAGGAAGCATCAGTATTGATTTTTACAAAGTCTGGTGGGGGGTTTGACCACTGGATCTGATCTGGTTATCCCAAAGGCCTTGTGAGTTGGGAATAGATGTGCAATCTGGTGTGTTCAATAGTGTGTTTCAGACAGATGTGTATGGGTATGGGAGGTATTGATTCATTGACTGATCTATTCCTTCGTTTCCATAACACCCAAACCACATGTCCAAATAAGTCAGGCCATGGAATAAGTTGGTGCAGGTCTCTGGACTGTTGCCTAATATCCATTGTTGCTGGTCAAGTTAGAAAAAATCAGGGAGGGGAGGGTTTAAGCTCTTAAAATGTGTAAGGTGTTCTCTACTGTGTTGCTGCATGAGTTAATTTTTTCTGAATTTAAGTTATGATACAAACTATTTCCCAATTTAGGCAAGATGTGAAAGTAATTCTTAAAATGATGTTTGTCCTTTTGCTGCATTTAATTTATGATTGAGGTTAAAGTGCTTTTAAAGTGTTTCGCCATCATGTTTAATATTTCTAGGTGTTAGATAGGTTTTCCCAAAGTGAAGCGAGTACGTTTTGTGAAAGTAAGGCTGTAATTTGTTCGTCGGTAGTGTTACAGTTCAATTTTTTTTAGTTCAGTTTTTCAGTTCACTTCAGTTCACTTTAATTCAGCGTTTTTCAGTTTTTTCATTTATGGTTATAAACTATAACTGCATTCAGTGTCATGCATGAGTGCACTGAAGCTTGCCATGCATGAGTGCACTGAAGACTCTGTGTTCATGAGAAACTTCTACTAAATGATACCCTATTCTCTGAATTCACGTATAATTTGGAAAACTCAAGTTCCAAAATTTTGAAATGGAAATAAGGTCATTTAATTATATTTTGTATCTCTCACAAAAAATTTCCAAAAGATAAGGCACTGTAGTTTTTAACAAAATGTCATATATTTTCCCTTTTTTTGACATGTTTTTTTTTTTGTAAAAATCAGATTGTCTTTGTGATAAATTTAGTCATAGGTCATAGCAAATACTCCTTCTGTTTTAGAATGAATGTCCTTTTTTATGTAATTTTTTGGTCTAAAAAATGTGTCCAATTTAAAAGCATTTTAAGAGTAATTTTAATATTTATTATATTGTCAATTCAAAAAGTAATGCACACTATATTAATTAGGGGCAACGTGCGGGGAAATAGATTTACTTTTTGTATACTAATTAAATTAGCATAATAAATAATATTTTCTTAATAGACTACTAGAGGGGTATCTTTTGACCTTTTTTTTTGGTATTACATGATGATATCCTAAAATTTGTGGTTGAATATAACACTCAATTGTACTATCAATGGAATTGAAATCTGTTAGGTGAGAGTGACACACTATTGGTTTGAATATTTTGAGGTAGCTCATGGCATATTTGACTTCATTGTTATTCCAGTGCACCTTCTCTTTAAGTTTTATTCTAACTCCCACGTGTTAAGGGATGATATAATCTATTACTCTGAACAATTGACTCTCTGGCAACAAAAAAAATAAGGCTATGATTAGTCGATTACAATGAAATAATTACGAGTAAAAGTTTCACAATTCATCAGAAGAATGGTTTTTATCATTACTATTACAGGGGCTTTTTTGGGAACCAAGCTACCCCAAAATGCATTTTGCATTGTCTTTTGACTTGAAGTATACAGGCACACATGCCCAGTTGCATCTGATGATCTATTGATCATTTTTAATTAGTTCTCTTGTACCATGATATCATATCACTAATATCTTAGCCTAACGGCTAAACTCCATGCAAATAAATAGATCTCTAGTTTAAATTCTTCCATCCCATTAGTGTCGTATTGCACAAATGAAAATCGATCAATTTCATTCTCATTTTATACTTATTGGTTTCTTCATAAGCTTCTTAGGATTTGGAATCCATTTGTCTTGATCTTTCCAATGCAACTTATTACTTCATTTTTGTTTAAATTTTGTTTTCAATTTAGTGGAGCTTGATTCTATTATTAGAACTAAATGAATTGAACACTTCTCAAATTAGTTCAAAAAACTCTAATTACTTCAGTTGAACGCAGTTAAATTCGTTCAATCTAATTTAAGTGGGTAACATAAATTTAAACATTGGTGCTATATATTCAAATCCCTAGTCGTCAAAAGAATTGTACTCCCTTTGTTTGTTTTTATACTTTCACAATTTCATTTTTATTGTATCTTTTTGTTCTTCCATTTTATGTATTTGGTATTAATTTTTTTTCCAAATGACAATTTTTTCCCTTTCCTTTTAAAGCTATTGGGTGAGTTTGGGGTTGATGTCAAGCGCTGTGCTATAGGAAGTGTAGTGTCTGTGAAGTGCTGCAGCTGTGGCTGAAAGTGCTTTCACCTACAACTGTGGGATAGGTGAGGTGAAAAAACAGCTTTCAAATCTTATTTTTGAAAAGTGGTTTCACCCAAAACACTTTAAAAAAACTACCAAATACGCCAAAAAAATAAAAGTGCTGCCGAAATCACTTTGAAATCACTTCTACCTCAACCCCAAACACACCCATTATCTCCACTAATTACCCCTTTCTTACTAGTACAAAGGATACATGCATGTATTTTTTCATGGCAGAAATTTACTCCCACTAGTTCAAAATAATTTTTCGTACTCACTTCTCGAGACACATTTGGCCTTTTAATAATTAATTTGTGAAAATACTACTTTAAATCATGAGATGAAAATGAATATATTTGTAAAATTTCATAATTTTTATTTTGATAATATTTGGTCAGTTGAAACACCTTATACGAAAACGTGTCAAGGAGTACATTTTAATTTGTGTCTCGTCTTTAATTTTGGATGGAAAAAAAGGGAGTAGTATATATATATATAATAAAAAATGGATGACAGTAAGTACATTTTCGGGCACTTCCTAGGAAAATTCTTGTCTAAAGTTTGTGATTGGTTTATTCTCACATTGCAAAAATTCTCCGCCGCTTCATACATGCATCATGCATGTATGATTAATCAACAAAGGACATACACCTTATAGTTAATTCATTTGACTATGAATTTAAAAGTAAACGTTGTTATTGTCTATTCATACGCAAACCATGTTTAATCATTTGCCTACTTCTCTTGCTAAACTTGCAAGTATAAAGACGAGGGTCAGAAAGTACGTTTTGATACTCATTAGTCATTATATTCAAAGTTTTTTTTTTTTTTTGGCAAAAGGGAATATTAAGATAAATTACGGAAAAATTAAAGAGTTAAGTGTGGTACCCGTAAGATAAAGGAGTCAGAGGTAGAGATATCTAGAGAAAGATGGGAGGGATGTGGAATGAACAGCTACCCGTAATAGCAATGGTGTTATCGCAGTTTGTATATTCGACTATGACCCTTTTGAACAGGGCTGCTCTTGTGGAAGGTATGAGTCCTAGGGTGTTCATATTCTACAGGCAAGCTATTGCTACTTTGGTAATGTCTCCATTTGCCTATTTTACTAGGTGAGCTTAACCAGCTTTTTATTTACTTATTTTTCTTGACATGTCAAACACATAAACTGATTCATCCATTGGGATAGAGAGCTAATTATTGATGGAAGTAACGTTTGGCTGTGTCATTTTCTTAATTGGCGCGCAGGGCTAAATCAAGCACTAGTATGGGAACGAGGAGCTTTCTATTGATTTTTGTCATGGCCTTAATTGGGTCAGTTTATTTTACGAATTCCAATCATGAGTTCATACAGACGCAAAACTAACAAAATGTTAGTTATTGTTTTTGTACCACATTGTCCCCTGCTATTATAACTTTGATGATCATGAACATACAGGGGGGCGGTAAACCAAAGCTTATACTTTGAAGGACTATACTTGGCCTCATCCTCAATTGCAAGCGCAATGGGTAATCTCGTACCAGCAATTACTTTCGTCATTGCTGCTATTATGGGGTATAGTAACTCGATTTATATATGATACAGCTTTAGCTTTGTTAAATATCCAAGCACATTTACTGTAGCATCATCTTAAAGAGCCATGACATGCATAAGATGATTATCCTTAAGCTATTACATACACACATGATTTTTTTTTTTTTTGGAAAGAACATACACTCATGATATTTGAGCCAATGATACAGGGAAGAAAATAGATACATGTATTAATTCCATGGGTGCGGTGTTCTTGTTAAAAGAAGATATACTGAGCAGCTATGGGTATAGCTTGGTTTACTTAATTAGGCACCATAAACCAACTTGTGTGTTTAATTAAGCAAGCCGGCCTGGAGTTTGTTTATATAGTGAGCCAGTGAGGCTTATTGTCAGTCACTCAGTCAATATATACTACATTTAGTCTTGATCAGTCAACATTATACGATTGCTTATGTGAAATTAAATAGGATGGAGCAAGTAAATATGAAGAGGATGAGCAGCATAGCGAAGGTGTCAGGGACAGTCTTTTGTGTAAGTGGAGCCGTTTCAATTGCCTTAGTAAGAGGCACTAAGCTACTAAATAATGAACAACTCCCATCAAGCAACTCTCTAGTGCTTAATTCACTGAGAGGCACTGAGCCCTGGTTGCTAGGCTGTATGTTTCTCTTTGCGAGCGCTTTTTCGTGGTCCTTATGGCTAATCTTACAGGTATGCACTTGTTCTGTGTATAAAATGATAGATTCAGGAGACATTAGACTTATGGTATCGTTGGTTCATCATTCTTTATTATTTTTCTCATTTTGTTTTTGATTAATAGGTTCCAGTCACGACATGCTACCCCAATCACTTAGCTCTCGCTGCTTGGATGTGCTTCATGTCAATGTTGCAATCCGGAGCAGTTGCCTTGTTCCTAGAAAAAGATCCGACGGCCTGGATAGTGAGTTCACCACTTGAACTCGCTAGTTGCATCTTTTCGGTAGGTATTTTTTGTACAAATTGTGTGCAGAACAGCGAAACATATATAAGAACTGCTAGTTCATATAAATTGCCGCACGCCCGCACATGCCTGATTATTGTTTCAATTGACTACGCACAAGACATATAAAATGAATTCCCATAGACTATAACTTAATTAGCTTGTTCACTCAATCTAATATGAACACAATTACAAATTATACGATAGTTTGCGAAAGCCCAAATGTAATTATAATTGTTTGCTGATTTTGATGGTTAGGGAGTTGTGGGATCAGGAATCCAATCAGTTGTTCAGTCCTGGTGTATTCAACGAAGGGGTCCGCTCTTTTCAGCTATGTTTAATCCTCTAGGTACTATCATCACCACAGTGTTTGCCTGCATAGTCCTCCATGAGGAAATTTATCTTGGCAGGTAAAAGTGATCTCTCATTCGGCCCGTCATCTATGCATATATATTCTCTTAATTACTCTGTAGATCAAAGTGGATAGCTCCTCATAGTACCAGCTCTAACTCCCTCCCATTTTTTTTCTTTTTGCCGATTATCAGTTTACTTGGTGCTATAGCGGTGATAGTTGGATTGTATGTGGTGTTATGGGGTAAAGCACAGGAGATGAAGAAAGGATTATGTTCTGAGCAAGATAACCCAAATAGCGTACCAAAACACAAGTCAAGCTCTAATATTGATTTGGAGCAGCCACTCATGATCGATAACTCTGTGGATAGAGATTAGAGTAATTTTTTAAGAATTTGGTAATAGTCGGATGCAATGTGATATTGCGTTAGTACAATCAGATATTTTGTATGTAATGTACGTTGTTCACAAGACTTTCTTATTTGTTTTGTTTTGCGTCTAATTTTTGAAAAATCGTGTTAAACTTAATATGACAAGGTTAGTATGTACATCATTCGTTGAACTTTATGTATATTTTACTAAGAAATCCCATCTAATCAACTGAGGTTGGTTAGGATAGCCACGGTTTTAAAATCAATAATTATTTTTTTTGTTATTTTGTCATACATCTTATGATTATTGGATTTATAGAGTAATTAAATTTATCGTACATAGTTCATCTTTTAGTTGTAGACTTGTAAGGGATAACCATGTGCCACCCTTATAGAAACCATTGGTATATCACAAAACTATACCAAAAAAAAAGTCAATAATTTTTGAGGTTTCTCAATGTAGTACACAAATCTCTCATACAATACATTTATTTTTTTTTGATAAAAATGCCCTTACCTAAGAAAAAAGAGTACAAAATTATTCCCATCAAATTAATCCCCTATTTGAAAATATTTTCCAAAACTGTCCACGTCATTGTACGTAATAGTCCCTTAACGGTCAACATAAGTCGCCACCACATGTGGTGACTTATCCCTTGTGTAAACCACCGCCGATGTGGCGCTAAGTAAAAAGCTAACGCCTAAAGGGTCGATAAATCACAATCTCAACACAATGAACCCTCAAACCACTCTAGTCTTTCTCCACATTCACCCCAACGCCCATCACTTCCTCTTTCTATTGTCTTCATCCCACCACCATCCTTCACCGATGACACCCACTTAACAATTCGTCTCAACATACACGCATCCACTCAAACTCCATTTGTGACCCCATGAGTTTTGTTTGTGACTCTTTCACCACAATATGTGACCCCGGGTTTAATCTTTAACCCGTTGTGCGCAATTCGTGACCCCTTATTGTGGCCCACAATTTGCGATCGAGTATGAGGACTGAGGAGTGGATTCCTTTTTGATAGGATTAAGAATAGAGTCGGGGTGAGGGTTATAAGAGTATTTTTTTTTAGGAGAGAGAATGAGGATGAGGATGGGGGTGATAGAGTAAGATATAGTTTTTACTTTTGTGAGGAGACATATTATGAATGGGGGTGGTCGGGTAAGGAGGGGTTGTATGGGGGGTATTTTGTTTTTTAGCACTTAACATGCTCGCGTATACGCGAGTTCATAAACTAGGTATTTGTCCACCACTTACGTACACCCCGTTGTACTGTAGTCGCATTGATAGAAATGATTTCCACTCTGCAAATAGTATTAGATTTTATGTTATATCGAATGTGTTAACTACGTACACCATATACAGTAGTCCCATTGATAGAAATGATTTCCACTGTGCTAATAGATTTTATGCAGTTAGGGTATATATCGAATGTGTTATAGTTTAAGTATGTATGAATAATAATTGCCACAAATTTTCATGATTAAATCTGTCTTACATTTTTTTATATAGGTATTTGTAAAACTTCTCGCTCATGGCACGGATTGTAAACTAGTACAAGTGTATAGATCCTAGTTAATCCCAGTAGCCTTTGCGGTCCCATTCGGCGACTTCACCATTCAATTTTATGGAGTTCGCTAGGTTGACCTAGTGGGTCATTAACCCGATAATACAAAGTACACTTATCTCTCTTAACCGGCTAACAAACTACCCCTATTTATTTTTAGAAAGAGATAGACACATAATTATATGCGTTATTGACTTGGAGGGTCACACATGTTTTTTCCCAATTTTATCGCTGCCGTTTCCATCAACATGCAACCCCCCACCTTAATATGATCCCACCTCTGAAGATCAACATATATTTAAGTTAACCCACAACTCTGTGGTGCTCAGTAAAATGTCTAGCCAGATAATTCAATCAAGCTAGACATTAAGAACATCAAACTCACAAATATAGTTCCAAGCAAGAGTAATAGAAACTAGCTTAACAATACCTTCTCATCTTCCAATAGCAAATATGCTCCAAGCTTGTCACCTATTCTGCTGAAAATGTCGAATAACGAAGGTATTCCCTTGTGCAATTGATCGTTTTCGGACCTATCTAAAGCCATTCGCCAATTAGAGTTATGAGCAATGCATTCGCCAATTAGAATTTATGAGGACCATGAAATGACAGGGAAGGGAAACTACCTGAATAGTGGAATTACCACCCTGATAAGCTAGAAGCTACCAGCAAGTGCAACAGGGCACACGGACACGGCTCAACTATCCTCCCTTCATTAAGATACTTGGGAACTCTTCTTTGACACTATCAGTCTTCTGTACAAGCAGCCTAACATTCTCCAAACAACTCCTCTGCCAAAAGTATAAAGAAAGTTACTACGGAGTATCAATATATACAGGGGTAATAATAATGATAGATATTCAAAATGCCAATACGAAAGTTGCCTTGAGTAACATACAAAGTTCAAACCCTGAGTGGGTAGCTCAGTTCGTAAGACGTCTGAAAATTATTCCGGATGTCTCAAGTTCGAGTCTTTTCAGGGCCACTGGAGGTTTTACCGATCTTTAACTTCAGGGCCCATGGAATTTAGTTAGGCAAAGCCTAGATCCCCATGTTATCTTAAAAAAACATACAAAGTTCCGCAACAAGATCACAGACAGAGTCAGTTATGGACCAACAATATAGATAAGGAAGTGCCGTGAAGAAAGACAAAAGAGTCATTGCGGGACAACAAACTGGAGGCTGAGAATGTAGTGTTAATACAGTAAATAAATTGAATGTTTCAAGCGGAAGGAAGAAACCACAGTTTCGCAGATTAGCGAGAGCTACATTAGTGGCAAGACAGCGAGCGATGTAAACCGGGCGATTCGAGCTTGAGACTAATACGGTTAACCTTGTCAGAATTTCGATAGCCCTCTATAGCATCAAGATAAGTTTCCACAATTTTCAGCACCTCCCACATCAACAGCAGAATAACACCCAACCGAGCATCAAAAATTCTTTCCCACATCTTTTGATGAATATATTTTTCGGAAGGACTTGAGTGATTGAGGAGAAAAGTTGTCCCAATCAAGCAACCAAGAGTAAAGCAGAAAACTGAACAGTATGTCAACGCAATCGAGGGCTAACCTCTCAACTTGGTCCGTTGAAGTCTTTGATGCCAGAGATTTGATAGTGTCAATAGCCTCTCTTAATGAAGGGTAGCAAATTATGCAAAACGTACAGCCTATATATAGGTGGACTTAACAGGAACCCACTGCTTGCAAAGAGCGTCAAGGGCGCGGTCGAATTAGATTAAACTCAGCATGATCACCCTCTGTGACCCGCACAAACTGGTGGTTAAGTCACATGACTAGCAGCAAGGCCTAGTGGAGACGATTCTCCACCTTCCAAAAGTTCATTCACATTCACACTAAACCTTCACTTCAACCTGATAAGAGTCAACTGGGACAGCATCAACAGCTGAGATTAAACAGTATAAATTAAATAAACCCATGCCTATATTATTTTCCGACTATCCAGTAAAAGTTGATAATTGTAGTGAAGTGCCGGAATCAAACATCGTTCATTGCGGAAATAGAACACTTTCTTCCCGAGAGAAGTATAATTTATTTGTTGATGTTGATTAGGGTATTGGTGAGTCAGGTTGATTTAATTTGTATATGCACCTTCTAGGCTTCTATATAATGTGGTTTTGTTATCTAAAAATGGGAAATCCTTTTGTACATTAATTCGTATTTTCGAAATTTTATTCAGTTTCCCATACCTGTAACCTGAATTAGGGCAGCCCTTAATACCTATTTTTTTTTAAAAAATAAAACCGAACGCGACTCATTAATAAATTTTACTGGGCTGAGCCCTTAATAATAGGAATTTATAACCGTCCAAAGCCGCTGCAGCATACAGGCACTCATTCATAACCCTAGCTGATCAAGAATACTTACATCGTACACCCGGTGTACCTTGCTCCGTACACCCTCTTTGTTCTGAATACCAAGGTGGGTGTACGATACTCATTGTACACCGGGTGTATGGTATAAATTGCCAAGTTTCAAGTCCCTTCCATCAAAAACAAAAAAGTTTCAAGTGCCTACTCAAAGAGGTAATTTCATAACCATAGGATCGAAAAGAATGAAGAAGGAGAAATATGAAAGTAAATCATTGAATTTGGACTGCCTCAAACAGATCCTTGTTAGGCTGCCAGCAAAGTCTCTAGGGCGTTCGAAGTGTGTGTCTAAGTTATTTTACTCGGTCATCACAGATCCAAACTTCACTCACATGCACCTTACTTATTCTAGTCTCCGTGTCAGTGATCAAATCCTTTTAATGGTCAGACGTGGCAGTCCTTATGGAGGATTTATCGTCATCGATCCAAGGGAGGAAGACGTAAAAAGGGCAAGCATTATCAAGCCATCTTTTGCTTTCAACCTTACCAGAATGTCAAACATAGTCAATGGATTGGTATGCTTCTACGATCTAGAACCCGAGAACCCACGTCTATATGTCTTTAATTTCACCACTGGTGAACGCTTGCGTATAAATTGCCCTATAGTCGATCGTGACGTTTTTCTCACGAAGGAATTTTTCTTAGGTTATGATCCGACTAATAAAGAATATAAGGTACTCCACGTTGTAAGTAATATGTTAAGTAGTCGATTGGAATGTCAAGTGTTTACGTTGAATTCTCCAAGGCCGATATGGAGGTCAATTGACGTTTCTTGTATTCCATATGGCGTTTTGATTATTAGACGACATAGGTTCACTAGCTTGTGGCATGATGGAGCGATTTATTTCAAGTTCCGTGAAAAGGTTCCGCAAAGGGATATTCTGCTCGTGTTTGATGTAGTGCAGGAGACGCTTGAAGCTCTCAACTGTCCACGGGAGTGTGAGGCTGACGATTTTACCACCATGACGCAATGTCACGGACAGCTTGCTCTAGTGAAGGTGAAACATTGTAATGTCTTTAACGGGAAGCCTCCCGAAATTACGGTTAGTATCTGGACATTGTTAAAGAAAAATGGCCTTGACATGTCTTTATGGACTTCTAAAAAGACAGAACATTACGAATATCCCAAACAATTATGTGATCGTTGCCAATTCTGCAAAGTTTGCAATATTGTTGTTCTCGGTGACTTTGGTCCAGTTTTAATTGAACATGATGGTGAACAAGCAGGCATGGTACGTTTGACATTCGTGATCTTGCTACTAATAAATCTACGACGCCGTTGACAGTGAACGACTTTGGTGAGGCATTTTTTATTGGTTCGCTTTGGAAATCGACTGAGAACATTATATCTTTCAAGGACCTTATAATATCGGCTGAATGATGAGAGGCTTGCAGCAATAGGTTGAGCAAAATTGTTTTTGGTTTCCCACAAGATTTTCTTAAGCCCTTTGCGCCCAAGGTCAATCCCCGCTCTCAGTGTGTGTGCCTGCGTGGATGTCGTTGGTCTGAGAGGATGTGCACATAATAGAAATAGAACACATGACCTCCTAGTATCCTACTAATTAAGATCGTCCCCACGTATACGGGTTAAATGATGAGTAAACTTTTGTGTTAGGCTGTTCATTTTTGTTTAGGGTCAGTTTAGTCTTATTAATTTTTAATTATTGTTAAAAAAATTCAGCATGATTCATTTTTTTTAAAAAAAAAAATCATTATAGTTTTATATAAATTATTATTTTAAATTTTCTTTAGTTTTTTGTCCAATTTTGTTATAACAAAACTAACAAGTGACTAATGATATTTAAAATGGACTAATGATGTATAGCTAAACAAAAGAGATACAAGCCGCCTTCTCTACCTCTCTCCTCTTCTCTCTACCTTTGCCTATAAACCCTAACTCAAAAATACTATTCTTCAGGCTAGGAAGGCTAATTTTGATCATTGATAGCCTTTAATAATCTTTTCTTTTCTACAATTTTTCAATAGGTTTCGATGTTGTTTTCTTCTGTTTGAATAAATTAGTCTCCCATATGTGGAGTTTTATATTTCCCTTAGTGAAATCTTATTTCCGTTATAGTTCCATTAGTAGTATTAATTTAGGGATACCATGCATCCAAGACTCAACTTGCAGTATGCAGATCAACACAAGCATGGATCGAAGACGGTAAGGAGTCAAGCTTGAATATTTTAGTTCATTTTTCTGTTGATAAATTTTGTATCGGTATAGTTGATTTATTATGTTTAAGGGTGTTTTCGGATATAGATGTTGTATGGCTATTCTATTAATGAATACCCTATATTATCAAAAAAAGAAGAATTAGGATGTCTTTTGGTCGGTTAGAAAGATTTGAACTAAAACTGAACTTAGTTTTTTTGAAAAAAACTTAACTGAACTGAGAAATACTGAAAGATGTTGAACTAAACAAGAAAAAGCTGAAGGCAGTTAAAACTATAACTAAAATTAAACTGAACTACAATGAAAAAACGAACTGTATCACTACCTATCAACAAAACACAGCATTAGCTTAACAAACACACCTTAATATTCACCTAAGTACCTAACACAACAGACATCCTGCTTCCAAAAAAAACACACACACATACCCTTAATACCTCATTAATGACCAACAAGTGGTGATTAGTGACCTACATGGATCATTTTTTTGAGTATGTGAACCGTACACCCGGGTGTACCTTACTATATATAGTAACAGGGTATACCTAATTAGGTACAACCGGCTTGTTAATCCCCCCTTCCTTCATTAATCGCCCCCCTCCCGCGTTACACTCCACTCTCTCTCCTCATTTCGTATTGATTAATCACCCTCTGAAAGCAGTTAATCGCCCCCCTCCCCTGCGTTACACTCCACTCTCTCTCCTCATTTCATACTGATCAATCACCCTCTGAAAGCGATTAATCGCCCTCTGAATGCAATTAATCACCCCTCTGACTGCGATTAATCGCCCTCTAAATGCGATTAATCGTCCTTCTAAATACAATCACAAAAACGCTAAAATTCCTCTGGCATATGCGATTAATCACCCTTTGAATGCGATTAATCGCCCTCTAAATTCGATTAGTTCCCCCTCTGAATGCAATCAAAGAAAAAAATTAAATTCCGATTTTTGAAAGGAAAATAAATTCAATTTTTTTTGCGCGCGTGTACTGCACCCGGGTGTACAGTAAAATTTTCCCATTTTTTGTCTTTTTTTGAAAAACTCAAAGCGAGCCCTTGATACATTTTACTGGGCTGAGCCATCTGTTTTTTCTTTTTCTTTTTATTTTACTTAAGGAAGGTTTTTAATGATAGGAAATTAGGAATTCAAGCGTCCAAAGTCGCTGTAGCGTAATACAGGCATACATTCGAAACCCTAGCTTATTATGAGGAGAAGAATTGCTGCACTGCACTAGCATTCATCAAGTTTCAAGTCCCTGACTCCAAGAGGTAATTTCATAACCATAGGAAAAGAATGAAGAAGATTAAATATGGAAGTATACCATTGGAATTGGATTGCCTCAAAGAGATCCTAGCTACGCTGCCAGCAAAGACTCTAGGGCGTTTGAAGTGTGTGTGTAAGTTATTTTACTCTGTCATCACAGACCCTAGCTTCACTCACATGCACCTTACTTATTCTAATCTCCATGGCGGTGATCAAATCCTTGTGATGGTTAAAGATGAATGGCGCGATGGAGGATTTGTAGTCATTGATCCAAGGAAGGAAGAAAAAGGAAGGATAAGCGTTATTAAGCCGAATTTTCTTCTCACCGGTACCAATATGTCAAACATTGTCAACGGATTGGTATGCTTTTATAATCTACATTTCAAGAACCCAAGTCTATTCGTGTATAATTTCACCACTGGTGAACGCAGCTTGTGTATAAATTGCCCTACAATTGATCTTGACAAATATGTTATTCCAAGGGCATATTTCTTAGGTTTTGATTCTTCTAAGCAAGAATATAAGGTACTTCACATTCTATGTAATATTAGAAGTGGCCGATGGGTATGTAAAGTATGTAAAGTGCTTACCTTGAATTCTCGAAGGCAGATATGGAGGTCAATTGACGTTTCTCATATTCCTAATGGAGGCATCATCGATGATACAGCTAGCTATTGTCATGAAGGAGCTATTTACTTCAACATCCGTGCTCAACCTCCCCAAAGGGATATTCTAATGCTCGTGTTTGATGTAGCGCAGGAGACGGTTGAATCTCTCAACTGTCCACGGGAGTGTGACGCCTACGATTTTACCTCCATGACGCAAGGTCGTCAAAGACGGCTAGCCCGGGTGAAGGTAATAAATGGTGATGTTTTTGATAGCTGCAAGCCTCCCAAGAAATACAATATTGTTGTTCTCGGTGACTTTGGTCAAGTTTTCTGTGAACATTATGGTGAACAAGCAGGCATGCTATGTTTGGACATCCGTGATCTTGCTACTAATAACTCTATGAAGATGATAGTGAACGACTTTGGTGATACATATAGCATTGGCTCGCTGTGGAAATCGACTGAGAACACTATATCTTTCAAGGAACTTATACAATCT
>ONZK01001041.1:31423-72771 GCA_900322385.1 Pharnaceum exiguum | reverse complement strand
GTTTTGAGTGTATGTACACCCGGGTGTACCTAGCTAGGTGCAGCCTGTTGCTATATATATAACAGGGTGCACCTAGCTAGGTACACCCGGCCTAATAATCCCCCCTTCCTTCATTAATCGCCCCACCGAATGCAAAAAAAGATCCGATTTTTTTTTAAAAAAAAATCTGGGCAATATGGATTAATTCCCCTCTTAATGCGATTAATCCCCCTCTAAATCCGATTAATCGCCTCTCAAATGCAATAAAAAAATGGTAAAAAGTTCCTCTAACATATGCGATTAATCGCCCTCTGAATGCGATTAATCGCCCCTCCGAATGCAATAAAAAAGTGTTATCTTACATATGCGATTAATCGCCCTCTGAATGCGATTAATCGCCCCTCTCAATGCGATTAATCACCCTCTGAATGCGATTAATCGCTCATTCGAATGCAATAAAAAGTGTTATCTTAGATATGCGATTAATCGCCCTCTGAATGCGATTAGTCACCCCTCTGAATGCGATTAATCGCCCTCTGAATGCAATTAATCGCCCCTCCGAATACAATAAAAAAGTGTTATCTTAGATATGCGATTAATCGCCCTTTGAATGCGATTAATCGCCCCCTAAATTCAGTCAAAGGAAAAAAATTGTTTTTTCTTTTTAAAAAAATTTCAAAATTTTTTTTTTCAGTCGGCCGCGTGTTATTGAAATACATTAAAACTAACACATATATTCATAGCTAAAGTTTCTATTTTACATTTTGATATATTTTAAATGTTATTGGATCGTTTCGGGCTACAACAGTTGAAGTAGGGATTATTCTAAGCAATTATTGAAGTTGAGATTATTTTAGAATAATAGGCCAAAGTAGGGATTATTCCTGGTAATGTTGTCTATTTTTTTTAATTCCGCTTAGTTTACTTTTATTTTCGCTGGAATTTTTTTTTTGGTGTAAAGGGAGGTAGTGAGGCCAATAAAAATCGAGCCCCTAACATTAAGGTGCTGTTTGGGATAATTTTGAGTTAATTTTCTGTTTTTTATTTTCGAAACTAAAGACCATTTTTTGAAAACCAGAAAAATTCTTTTCAAATTTATATTGTGAGTTTTCAAATTTATAACTAGATATACCATGTCGAAGATTTTAATTCAAATATAACTTCATTATCAGTTAAAAATATTTGAAAACTAAAAACGGAAAACTCATAGCGATCCTGATTGAACAGAGCCCAAGTGTTTAAGGTAATGGAGTTTGCATAGGAATTTGAAAGGGATATATTTAGCTGAATTCATCAGTAATTTATCTTAATTAAATAAAAAAATTATATTTTAAAAGCTCTTTATATTTGTCTCATGTGACATAACTTACAGCTCCCGAAAAAAAGTTAGCTTTAAATATATCTATTGATTGATTGATAATTGATTGATTTAAAATAAGGGCTTAGAGAACAATTAAAGGATAGGCACCCAAAGGAAATACCAAACAATATCCCTTAAACATGCCAAGGTTCTTTTTGGGTTGGGTTGAACTGATTTAAGGCTTATGTGGACTTGGGAGCGAGCCCAAAGGCCGAAACACGATTACTTTTTGTCATTGTAGTTTCAAAATAAGAATTGATTTTCGTTGATCTCGGTGACTATTTTCTCCATTGGTTTTAGACGTTTTACTAGCCACCAAGGCCACTAGGGTTTTCTAAACCCTTGGTTTGTTTTAGGTGGTAGAAGTTATTTAGTAGTTGAGAGTGTTAGTATTTGATTATTATTTGTGTGAGTATTGTTTTTGCTAGCTAATTTCGCAACGGAAGGTTGCTAGGCTGCCAGCAAAGTCTCTAGGGCGTTTGAAGTGTGTGTAAGTTATTTTACTCAGTCATCACAGACCCTAACTTTGCTCACCAACACCTTACTTTTTCTCATATCCATGGCGGTGATCAAATCCTTGTCATGGTTAAACAAGACTGGTACAAACGAGGATTTGTCGTTATTGATCCAAGGAAGGAAGAAAGGGAAAGGGCAACCGTTATCAAGCCATCTTTATTTCTCGCCGGTACCAGAATGTCAAACATTGTCAATGGGTTGGTTTGCTTCTATCATCTAGTCATCTAGATATCCATTACCCACGTCTATGCGTCTATAATTTCACCACTGGTGAACGCTTGTGTATATATTGCCCTACAATTGATCTTGACAATTATGTTATCCCAAGGGGATATTTCTTAGGTTATGATTCCGCTAAGCAAGAATATAAGGTACTCCAAGTTCTATGTAGTATTAGAAGTGGCCGATTGGTATGTAAAGTTCTTACCTTGAATTCTCGAAGGCAGATATGGAGGTCAATTGACGTTTCTCATATTCCTAAGGGAGACATCATCGTCGATGATACAGCTAGCTGTTGTCATGAAGGAGCCGTTTACTGCAAGATCCGTACAGGTCCTCCCCAAAGGGTTTTTGTGCTCGTGTTTGACGTAGCGCAGGAGACGGTTGAATCTCTTAACTAACTGTCCGCGGGAGTGTGAGGCTTACGATTGTACCACCATAACGCAATGTCAAGGACAGCTAGCCGTAGTGAGGGTGAATCTTTGTGATGATCGGGATTTGTATATAGGGTCTTACAGATTTGCTATTAGTATCTGGACATTATCAAAGAAAAATGGCCTTGACATGACTCTATATGAAGATGAGGGTGAATGACGTTTTTTCTGAAGATAGGGTGAGCCAGTATGACCATGTGGCTGCAATTTGCTCTATTTGGAAATCAACTGAGAACATAATTGTCTTGAAGGACTTTGTACATGTGCCGAATAGATCAAATGTGCTTTGACAGCTTGAGTCGTCAGTAGGATGATGGGTCACTATATTCTTGTTTTCTGTTCTCTGTTAATTGGATCAGTTTTTCATTTATTTTGTGTAACAACTAACAAGTTTTAGCCTTACTGCATGAGTGCATGCCCTTCCCCTTCCCATTAAAAAAAGCATGGCTACACTTTTGAGATGAGAGACTTATCATGCGCTACTTCAATTTTCAACTAACTTGAGCGCAACCAGTGAATGCTCATGGTTTTATCTTCCGGCATGTTTCAAGACTTTCAAGTTTCAAGTTTCAACATTGCCGAGCCCCAAATTTTCAGTAAAAAACACGTAGTTTTTCCTTCTGATTTTACGAGGAGCAAGAATTTATTTATGTTAGCTTGGATAAATTTTATTTGTAAGATGCGGGATTTAGTAACTAGAGCTTGCCATGAGTCGACTTGAGTCGACTTTGAGCTTACTTAAGATTCAGCTAGCTTTGCTCAACTCGCTTATGTATGACTTACTTAGCTCGGCTAAGTCAAAACAAATCGGACTGAATTATCTAATTTAGATCGATTTTCACCGACTTTAGGCGTTCTTTACCAATTTAGATCGACTTAGCCGTCTTTTACTGATTTTCACCAAGTTACCCACCCTAACTCGAAGTCATCTTTCTCTTTAGCATCTCGACGTTAACTGAGCGACCAAGTCAACGAGTCAACTTTGACTAATTTTGAAGCCGGAGGATCAACCAAACTTTTTTCGCAATTGGGTTAGTTCTTCTTTCAAGGTACATATGTACTTTCCTCCAATACCTTATCATGGGTGCAAGATTGAGGAGTCACCATGTTAACGAGTTAACCTCCTGGAGCATTTCCTTGTTGACACAACTCACACAACTCACTACTGAGGTGTTGTTTGGGTCTTTGGGAGTGTTTTCAGTTTTCAATTTTTTTTTTCAAAACTAAGATATATCATGCTAAATAAATGGTTTAATTTCAAAAAATTTTGATTTTTTTTTTCATGTTATTGACATCATGAGTTTAAAGCTACTTAGGATATGTTTAAGCTATGTTTTGTTCAATTTAAATTTTATAGTTTAGTTTAGCTCATTTATTTTCATATAAGTTCATTTTTTTCCAATTAAGTTCAGATCATTTAAGTTAAGGAATTGTGTACTTATATTTTCATTACTATTTGTTCTAGTTTAGTTCAGTTAATTTAGTTTAGTTTTTTCTAGCTTAGTTAAATTAAGTTAATTTAGTTTAGTTTAGTTTTTTCTAACTTAGTTAAATTAATTTTTTCCTATTAAGCTCAGTCAATTTCAATATGACTTAAATGTTGCACGGTTTCATTCCTTCAATTCGAATTAAGAATGTTATTTTCAACCGCAATTTAGTTTGACTAAATTCACGAGTTAGCTATATTTTCAATTCATTTAGTTTTATCCAATTTTTCCGATTAAGTTGAGTTTTTCAGTTTAGGTAAGGTAAACTATATTAAATTCAATTAACCTTTCAAACAGACGAATTAACAAAGCCTTAGGATAATATTGACTTTTCCATGATATTTTAGAGAAATATAAAGTTAAAGACCATTATATATCATATAATTTGGCATTTTTATTAATGGAAAAATCTCATAAGAATGATTTGTAACAATGCATATATATTCAATTCCTCAGCTCATTCCAACAACAACATCAACAAGCGAGTGTAAAAAAATTCCCATTCAATGGGGGTACTCGGTGTCCAGATAAACGCAACCTTACCCTTATTTAAGAAAATAGATGAATTGCCGCATTGAAGTATTAATTTCCAACAACTTCACTAAAAATAAGAAGTACTGGAATGTTTTCATAGCCATTTTGCTATAATCCATAATCACCTAAGCTAAAAGATAAAGATAATTCTTTCAACTTAATAGGCATTGGACCTTACTCAGCTCTTTTCGTCGATAATTGAAAAATAATACTTCTACATTTACAAGTTATTTTTTGAACTTTACCCTTTTTTTTCCTTCACTAAAATATTTAGTTAAACTTTATAATGAAAAATAACCTCTTAAAAAAGTGTTTGTACATATTAGTGCTTTTTTGCATAAAGTAAGCTTTTAGATTCAACAACAATAACAACCGAGTGAAAATTCTCATTCAATGGGGGTACTCGAGGTCAAGATGTACGCAACCTTACCCCTTCTTAAAAAAACAGAGAGGTTGTAAAACCTTGAGACATAAGTTAAACCTTGGGTACTTTAATAATACTAACCAAACCTTATGCACCCTTTTTAAAATTAGACCAAACCTCGGATATCTATAATGAAAATTTTCCTATCTATAGTATATATTAAAGCTATGTTTGCTTTAGCCATGTCCTTTCCTCATGCCATGTGGTACCATATTAGTTTTAGCATTTGTACCTCATTAAATTAAAGATAAAGAAAAATGGAAAACCAAACATTAATGGGCATGTTCATTTTAACTTCTATAAGCTGAACTAAATTGACTAAACTAAACTAAATAAAATGTGTTGAAATGAACATTGAACTTTTATTGTTTTTGACACTATATATATATAATATTTATAAAAAAGAATTGTTGTAGCCATATCCTTACTCTTGCATGTGGTATCTTATTACTCTAGCATTGTTATATATTGAAAATAAAAGATGTTTTATTTACAAGAAAAAAGAAGAAGAGAAAATCTAACATTTATGGGCCTAAATCGAACTACACTAAAAATAACCAAACTGAACTGAAGTGAAATGTTCTGAACTGAAATTTCCTTTAAATGTTTTGACACCAACTTTCTCATCTAAAAGAAGAAGATAAAATCTAATATTTATGAGTCTGAACCGAATTACACTAAAAATAACTAAACTAAACCCAAATGAAATGTTTTATTTAAACTGAAATTTTGTTTAATTGTTTTGACATCAATTTCTCATTAAAACCCTATCAATATTAGGCTATTTTATGAAACTTTATAGTAAGATCTCTGTAATGCTATAACGCAGAAACGAAAAAAATTATTATATTTATTATATTAACCCAAACAGGAAAAAATAAATTACCCTATATTAGACCTATCTTAGTTAACAATTCCCGAGATTGAATTATAGCTCAATCCTTCCTAGGTTCACCTTTTTACATGTTATTCGGTTTGGGTTTAATATTTTCAAGCTATCTAAATAGAAAGAGTAGCGACATAAACATGAACTTGGAGGATAATTTGAATTGCAATCTATCACATTAATCACCACTTATTCATCAAAAATTTGAACGAACACAATTAAGAGATAATTTCTTGTTTATAATTCAATTATAAATAATTTTTGTATGGTATGCTATATGTGTTTACGGACACAATATGTAAATATGTTCATGTTGATTTTCATTAAAATTTCATCTGCGGTTAAATTCTATCAACTAGAAATATAATTTGGAAAAAGATAATTACCAACATCAAAAATATACGATCAATACTTAATGAAACTTTGCAAAATATCAATAATTATTACATAAAAATATCGATTTAATTTAATTCGACCTACTTTAAAGTACACACTTAAATTACAAATTAGATTTTTAAAAAATAAAATCATCAATGGGGATACCAAAAGTATATAGAAATTACTATCCTTCATAAAAATAAAAACTACATCACCCGTTGTATTGCAGAGTCTATAACTAGTTTACTTTATATAATGAAAGAGATTGTTTTTGGGTTGAGTTGTATTTATTTTGCTTTTTGGGTTGCAGGCTTTTGCTTCTTTTTTTTGTTGACTTGGGAGCCCAAAGGCTGAAACACGAATACTTTCGTCTTTTTTATATTTTTCAAAGTAAGTTTTTTTTTTTTGATGGCTCAAAGTAAGAATTGATTTTTGCTGATCTCGGTGACTATTTTCTCTAAAGATTCACTATTAGCTATAGGCTATTAGCCGCCCACTATAAATAGGGCACCAGCAGGGAACAAAGCCTAGGTTGATTTATTTTATTTTTTGGGTTTGAAATCCTTGGTTTATTTTAGTTGGTTGAAGTTAATTATTTAGAAGTTTGAGAGTGTTATTATTTGATTACTAGTGCAGCCCCGTGCCATGCACGGAATTTGGAAATTGATGGTAATGTAAATGTCAAAATTACTACAAATTACTTATGTTGTTTGTGCTTTTCCCGTCCTTCAACTTGACAAAAAGTCCTGACAAAAAAAAACTTGACAAAAAGTCCATAAAGTAATTATGACTTCTACTTGACATCTCATATTGTTTCACCCGGATCATCTTTCTCATTTTGTCCCCTTGGCTATTTTTGATGTAGATAGTGACGTTTAATTGGCCATGACTAAATATTGCTATAAGAAGATAAATCCCTAAATTAAATAAATTAATGGGCTTTGAGTGGAAAAATGAAAAAAGAATCAATCGTTGAGAATCAAATAAATTGAGCTGAAAAATATTGAATTTAGTTAAAATTATAACTATAAATGGAAAAAACACTTAAATACACTGAAGCGAACTGTAACACTAAAGATGAACAAAATACAACTTAAGTGAATTTAATAGAGATCTACATGATCGATACTAAAGCGGTGTTTTGTTCGTTGGTAACACTACAGTTTAGTTTTTTTCCAGCTCAATTTAGTTTCTTTCAGTTCAGTTTTTTCCAGCTCAATTTAGTTTCTTTCAGTTCAATTCAGTTTAGTTTTAGTTATAATTTTAACTGCCTTCTTCGGGTTTTTTTCCAGTTAAGTAGTTCAATATATTTTAGTTTTTCTCAGTTTAGTTTAGTTTTTTTAGTTAAGTTCTTCAGATCTTACAACCATCAAAAAAACACTAATTATAATTCCGAAAACTAAGCTACATGCATCTTGTGATCTCTCCTTCAATCATTAGATCAATAATTTCGGATATACACTGCCCTAACCTCTAGAGACTCCTACTGTAAATTCATTAATTAAAATATTGCCTCTTTTAAAAATTTCAATCATTTACTCCATTAAAGAAAAATTCAATCACGTACTTACCAAGGAAAAGCTAATGCGCATCAAAAAATTTCCAAGCTCTTGAACGTTTTTTTTTTGTTTCAAGAAAAGAAATTTAGTCCTTTATTTGTTTTTTTATGGGAAGTCTTTTATTTTCTTTCTAATTATACAAAAATTGTAAATTTTAAAAAAAAATTATTCCAAATTTAATGACAACAGTTTCTATTTCTAATAAAAAAACATAATGTTTCCTAATTTAATCAATATTTTTCAGATTTCTTTTTTTTTTTCTTACCTTTTTGAGTTTTGAATTTTTATAAGTACATAAATTAATTTATGGCAATTTTCATAGTTAAACTATAGTTTTCAGCCAATCTCAAGTTTTCACCTAAGCAGTTTTCTCTCTCCGTAGCCTCTCTTAGTATATAATATAGATATAGATTATTTGTGTGATTATTGTTTTTGCTAGCAAATTTCCCAACGAAAGGTAGGGAATTGAAGTATGGTGCCATTGGATTTGGACTGCCTCAAAGAGATCCTTGCAAGGCTACCAGCAAAGACTCTAGGGCGTTTGAAGTGTGTGCGTAAATTATTTTACTCAGTCATCACAGACCCTAACTTTGCTCACCAACACCTTACTTATTCCCATATCCATGGCGGTGATCAAGTCCTTGTGATGGCTAAAGATGACTGGGTCAATCGAGGATTTGTTGTCATTGATCCAAGGAAGGAAGAAAAGGAAAGGGCAAGCGTTATCAAGCCGTCTTTTCTACTCCCCAATACGATAATGTCGAACATTGTCAATGGATTGGTATGCTTTTACGAGCTAGAATCCAAGAACCCACGTCTATTTAACTTCACCACTGGTGAACACATTCGTATAAATCGCCCTACAATTGATCTTGACAAATATGTTCTTCCAAGGGCGTATTTCTTAGGTTATGATTCTCTTAACCAAGAATATAAGATACTCCACGTTCTTAGTAATGTTAGAAGTGGACGATTGGAATGTGATGTGCTTACCTTGAATTCTCCAAGGCAGACTTGGAGGTCAATTGACGTTTCTTATATTCCTAATGGTGTCATTACTAATTCACCTAGCTATTGTCATGAAGGAGCAGTTTACTGCAAGATCCGTTCACGTCTTCACCAAAGGTGTACTCTTCTAGTGATTGATGTAGCAAGCGAGACGTTTGATGCCCTCCACTGTCCACAGGACAGTGAGGCCTTTGAGTTTACATCAATAACGCAACATCAAGGACAGTTATCTCTCGTGCGGCTGAAAGATCGTACTCCTAATTATAGTGTCTCGTTTTGGAGTCTAGGGCCTTTTGCGCCTAGTATCTGGACATTATCAAAGAAAAGTGGCCTTACTTCATGGACTTTTCGAAAGACAGAAGAGCTCAAGCTTGACTCCAATATTTTATCTAGTCTTGTTCACGGTGATTTTATACAAGTGTTAATTGAGCCTGATAGTAAACAAGAAGGCATGGTATGTTTGGACATCCGTGATCTTGATACTAACTGCTCTATGAAGATGAGGGTGAATAACGTTTTTTCTGAATATAAGACGTACCCGTTTCAGTATGAGCCTAAAATTCGCTCGGTTTGAAAATCACCTGAGAACAGTATTTGTTTGAAGAACCTTGTACAATCTGCTGAATAGAGATGTGCTTGAGTAAGTAGGATGATGGTTCGCTATTTTCTTGTTTTCTGTTTTCAGTTCATAGGATTAGTTTCCATTTATTTTGTGTAGCAAGTTTTGGCCTTACCCATAGAAAAAACATTGCTCAATTGTGATGAGATGCTCAATTGTGAAGCCTCAAATTTTCAATAAGAAAAAACATACTTTTGTTTCAAATTTCGTTTATGTTGTTGGATATATATCTTATTTGTGAGACAAGGAATCTAGTAACATTCACGCACATTTGTCGGGTATTCCGATGTGGATATACTGGATACTCCTTAAATTGAAAGAAAAACTCTACTATATCTCACACATCTTGTTGGCAGCTACGCGGTTGGACCTAGCATAGGCATGATCAAACATCTTTATTATCAGCTTCTCCTGCATGATGTATGTCCCCTGCATTTGCGTTCTTCTTTCCTACTTCGGAAACAGTCTCCTTCGGGGTAAGATTGCGTACGTCAGACCTCCATCCTCAATACCTTATTGGAGATGTGATTTCACTGGGTTGTTGTTGTTTCATTCCTACTTCAAAGCGCAAAGGTACATGTACTTTCCTTTGAAGTACGTTTCCAATACTCCATCATTATCTTGGGTGCTCCCTAGATTGAGGGGTCAGTCGGTCACCATGGTAACCAGTTGAACTCGTGGAGCCTTCTCTATGCCGTGGCAACTTCGATCAGTTTTCTTCGTAGTGAGGTGCAGCTGAGCAAGTCTACTTGTAATGACTAATTAGTTATAGGAAGAAACTAAGAATGGTACAAGGAAACTAACTGCAATTGCTCAGTTCTAGCATGGAGATTTAACACCATAATAGTACAGTGGTACTTCAAGAGAAAGCTCTCTAAACATGTGGCTGATTTACATGATTTGGAGTACTAAACTGGGTGTTCCCTATTGTAGAAGGTTTGCAGTACAGATACTACAGTGACTATTTTTTTGTTCTTTTTTTTTGGCAATAAGGAGTTAGAACTGTTGTTCAGGAAGGTTGTCTTCCATCTCATATAGTTCCCTACTTCATACAGTTCATTGAATTGCATATGACATCATTTACCCAACTAAAACGACCACAGAAGAAGCCATGAAGGTACTCGCGCGCCCATTTTGCATTGCTTCCCCATCGGTGGCTACGCCTGAGCCCTGGTCTTGCACAAGTAGAATCATAATTTGTCCATGGACTAACTCTCCTATAAGTTTTTAGTGATAATGGACTATATCAAAATGACTACAAAACCTTGTAGTACTTCTTATGTTTAGTGAAGTTATTGGAATCACTATATCAATGCAGCAATGCATGGGTTAATATCGAAAACAACCCCTCTATTTTAGAAAACAGGGGGAAGGTTGCGCACATCCCGATACCCGAGCACCTCTATTGCATGAGGATTTACACTCGGTGGTTGTTGTTGTTGTTGGACTAACTCCCCTATATTCATTGATTGACAATGTGATCAAGTAAAGGAGTACTGAGTGTATTGTTCCCAGACATAATATGCAAGGCTTCTATGAAGTTTAAACTGTTTTTTCTTATCAATGCAGATCCAAACATTTAATTTCTACTATACAACTTTATGCCCAGCTTGTTTGGCTGAATTTTTGTACATTATGAGTAGCTTTACGCCTTTACTTTCCAATTTTCCTGTAGTTCACTGTACATATATACTCCTCCATTTTGATGTTTAGCTTTGTTATAAGCAATTGAGAAGCTCACAGAAAGATGAAAACAAAATTACATATTCTGGTGTTGTGCTTTGGATTGTAGCAAGTTGATTGGAGAATAAGGCAACGGGAAAAAAGTTGATTGACCCACCCAATAGATTTTGTTCTTATATCCCTCTAAAATTAGTTGGACTACCTTATTAACTTTAGAGACATGGTAAATGACTCCAATAGATCATTAACCGCGTGGATCACTCTAAAAATTCTAGATTAGGGTGTACAACATCTTATATGAAGTTAAATTGTGACTAACCATTAATTAAAAGTATTATGTAAATTGGTGATTGTTTCTTTTTTCATACTTAAAAGTCCAAGTGAGCTAAATTCGTTCTATTAAAGATCCCATTTGGATCAGGCGAAACTGTTTATAAGCTCCCCAGATCCCAAATATCCTTCCCCAGTGCCCAACTTTTAAATGTTCTTTTTGTAGTCACCTACTCACTTCTTAATATGGGAAACAACCCTCTGTTTTTCTTTAATAGGAGTATGGTTGGGTATATTCTAACCCCCGAACACTCCATTAACGACTTGTTGTTGTGTACACTCACATCTTAGTACACCTTAGATCACCACGTGTCCGTAACTCAGATATTGTCCATATATACTTGTTCCAAAAAGTAGTTTTGTAATCCTTTATTAAAAGCAACCTTATAAAACTTGGACCAGTGACTGTCTTACACTCTTAACAGAGTCACAGACGTAGTCATCATATACTGACATACACTAATGTCTACATTTATTAATGTTTCTTTGTAATCCTATATTTAACTCTAAATTAACCCTGCAACCCACAGAAAGACAGATCTCTTCTAATCTCTGGAAACTTCCCTTCTTCTAACAATGTTAACAGACATAACTCACACTTAAACACTACTTTCACAACTACCCATATTTACTGTGATCATCAACATGGCAAATGACAATAATTCAGAAAGGTCCAAGATGACAAAGGCAAAGTGGGTATTAGCAGTTGGGTATTGTGTACAAGGCTTAAGATGTTTCCCATGGTTAGCTGTGAACTTCTTCCTTAAAGATGGTCTCAAAGTTGACCCTTCAACTTTGCAGATTTTGCAAAACTCTGTTAACTTTCCTATGGTTGGTAAACCCATTTATGGTGTGGTTTCTGATGCTGTGTATATTGGTGGTGATCATCGCTTGCCTTATGTTGCTCTTGGAGGTAAGTAACCAAATCTCTCTGTTTTTTCTTTTTTCTTTTTTTTTTTGTTGTTGGGAATGAAATTCAGGTGTTGGGTATATTCTTTTTGGGTGCTAAGCTGCTGTCACAAGCAAAGTTAACCTCATTAAAGGAAAAGATCAACGGTCTAATTTTGTTGTTTTTTTTTTTTTGAAATGTCTGATTTGGGTTTTAGAGATATTCTGCTAACCCTTGTTGGTTCACTCTACTTGTTGAACTTACTAATTTGGGTTTTTAAGTTTGTATTTAAACTTCCAATTATGGCTGAATTATTATGATGATGATTGATGAGCTAGGAATTGTCTCTCTCTAGTTTCAATTACTCTGAATAATGGTTTGATTGTGAGATTATTGACTAAATTGATAACCAAGGGCCTGTTCTTTAGAGCCGAAATTTTGCTGAAATGAACAAAAAAAGACTGAATTTTTGTTTAATTGTTTTGACAATCAAACAATTATCATAACCCTATCAGTATTGTACGTTTACGAAACTATATGATGAGACCTTTTCAATGATATACTAATAAGTACGAATGGATATGGGGACCAAAACTTGTTACGTTCGCAAGTTACGTGCTCATTTGGACTGGACTAAACTAGACTTAAGTTGTAAAGAACATACCTTAAATTGAGATGGAGGTAAGGAGAGGGAGTATTTAGTGGCAATTACTCACTGCCTCAGTGAGGCATCTGTGGACTGTGGTAGCATTTCTCTCCTATCTAAACATAACAATACTAGTGTGTGAGGAAGTTAATATGTGATCAACTGCATAATTGTCACTCAATTGTTACCCTTTTCTTTAAAAGGGTGACTGTAAGTCCTCATGCTCTTGAAATTAAGAAGTAGAAGCCAGAGATTCGTAAACTTTGCAATTGTGTTAGTACTAAAGTTGTTCGGACTGAATGACTCACAGACGTATGGTTTTCTACTTTCCCCCTCTGATGGCAGTTTAGTTCACTGCATTTGAAGTGCAGATAATTGTATTTTGTATAACAGAATAAGTCGGCCTTCTAATAGGTCTCGGGTTTGCTTGCTTTCGCTCTTTTAGACCGATGTATAGAGTGGTGCAAGAAGTGCCCTTTTCTCTTAATTCACTTTATGCTGAAGAAATTATGTACTTGCTTTTATGCAGCTCTCTTGCAAGCTGCTTCATGGCTTGCAGTAGCAATCCTTTCCTCCTCAGGCATCTCGGTTGCCACATTGACTTTCTATCTCCTCCTGAGTAACTTGGGTGCTTCCTTCGCTGAGGTTGCTAATGATGCAATTGTAGCAGAGATAAGTAAACAACCATCTTCGTCAAAGAAAGGTCAACCATCATCCTCAGGGGAGCTACAGTCATTTGTCTGGATGGCTTCATCATTGGGCGGAGTTCTTGGAAACATAATTGGTGGGCTTGCCATTGGAAAGTTCACACCCCGCGCTGTGTTCCTGTCATTTGGTGTTCTCCTCATCATGCAATTTTTGATAACTATTATGGTTAGGGAAAGGTCTTTTAATCTTCCCAAGAATCAATCTACTGGAGGAATAACTAAACAGTTTTCTGAGCTTGTAAGTGCATTGCGGAAACCTGAAATTGCGTACTCAATTGGATGGTTTGCAGCCTCTTATGCCATGATTCCTGCTCTGTTTGGAACAATGTTTTTCTATCAAACTCAGACTTTGGGTGTTCACTCATCTGTAGTAGGGATCTCAAAGGTGATTGGGCAAGCGGGAATGCTGTTCGGAAGCGCAGTTTATAATAAGCGGTTGAAATCATCATCACCGAGGAAAGTAATTTCTGCTATCCAAGTTACCCTGGCCGTCTTGATGGTCTCTGATTTGCTATTTGTGAACAAGTTTTACCACCAAATGGGGTTGCCGGATACACTGTACGTTGCGGTTTTCTCCGGTTTGTTGGAGGTTTTGTTCTACTTCAAGATTCTTCCTTTCAGTGTTTTGATTGCACAACTATGTCCACCTGGATGTGAAGGGTCTCTGATGGCTTTTGTGATGTCTACCGCTGCCCTTTCGATGATTGTTGGTGGGTACTTTGGTGTGGCACTCACATCTTTTCTTGGCATCACCGGCAGCGACTTTTCTGGGCTCCAGAGTGGTCTATTGATACAAATAGTATGCACACTGCTACCTCTCCTCTGGTCCTCCTGTATACCAGATAACATCCAGACCAAAGATGCCAAAAAGGAAGAATAATTCATTTGCACAGCAGGGTATGTATACTGTTCAACAATCTTAGAAAAGGTAGATCCATTTTAATTCCAGGTTTGTAAAGCTGTATTTATTAGTTAATTGGTTTGCGATATATGAACTATATTTTGCCTACTACTTAATAACAAATGAATAATGTTGGAGTGCAATCCATCTTCACTGTGTTGCTGTGCCGTGGATTCTTTGTTTTTTGAGCCATAGAAATCTTGACGAAATTATGGATACTTTTTTGTTTGAAGTGCTTAGTCGGTTTTTTTTCATACTGCTTTAGCTCTGTATGATTTTCTAAGCTGATTGTTCAATGCTTCTATTATCCTACCACTTCAGGTTCAATGCGTGTAAGGTACACTAACACGGTCGTCCCGAGGGACCGAAGTCAAGTATTTCATTGATGCTTGCTTTCTTGTGCGGCTAACATCTCTGTGTTGTATCAAATGTGCAATATGCTTTCTCTGATTGGAGAAGTAAATCAAGAGCAGGGTGCAGACTAAGTAGAATAGAGTTTATATTATTACTGAGTCTTGAACAGGGTATTCTATGAAGTATGAACTACAAGGAATGCAAACTTCTTAAATGAAACCTCCATTGACTCGAATGACTTGCCCGTTGACCCACTCACCACCATCGCTTGCCAAGAAGCCTACAAGAGGAGCAACATCCTTGGTCTCACCTAGCCGAGAAAGTGGTGATGCATCAATAGCTGTCTTGACTTGCTCCTCAGAAGCTCCTGCTAAGAACAAGTCAGTGGCAATAGGACCGGGTGCAACACAATTAGCAGTAATCTGTGTTCCCTTAAGCTCCTTTGCAAGAATTTTAGTCATGGCCTCAACTGCAGCCTTTGAAGCCGTGTATGCTCCATATCCTGGTCGAAATGCAGCTGCCAGTGAGGAAGAAAATGTTATGATCCGCCCTCCTCCTCCGCGCTTGAGCCTCCTGGCTGCCTCCTTACAGCATAGAAATGTCCCCTTTGCATTGACATTGAATGCATTGTCAAAGTCTTCAACAGGAGTATCAACAATGGATGGCTTTTTCGGGTCAAGAATACCTGCTACAGCAACAAGAATATGTGGTTCTGTCTTGAAGGCGTCTTCTGCGGCATTGAAAAGGGCTTCAACTTGGGTTGGGTCAGAGATATCAGCTTGGACAGCAATTGCTCGAGTCTCGCCTATCTGAGAAACCACTTCTTCAGCCAGGGATGAGTTGGAGGTGTAATTGACCACGACCTTTGCACCAAGGGAGGCAAGGTGGAGGGCTATGGCTCGGCCTATCCCACGGGAGGCGCCAGTGACTATCGCCACCCTATCTTGTAGTGGATGTGTTGTGGATGGTGTACTTGATACTCCGGCCATTACCACAGGTTTTAGTGATCTAAAATATTGCTTTTGCAGGTGATCTTTAGTTTATGTTTTGCTGTGAGCTTGGTGTGTGAGTTGTCAGATAACTATCATGTTCTTATAGCATTGTTAAAGTTATTAGGAAGTAGCTTGGAAAGGAATTGCTGCTGCCTTTCTGCTGCTAATATTATAAACAAAGGCGGCAGTTCAGGTTGATGTCAGCGCTAACGTTACGTACGAGGTCTGTCAAACTGACTTCATAGTGTATTCGTGTTAATGTTTGAATCGAGTAGATATCTCACTAGTCATTACCCATGTCATTTCTTTTGGATCCCTTCTGGCAACTACTGTGAGCTAGTCAATGATTAGTATAATTCTTTTTTAACAAAAATCCTTTAACATATTAGATTAATTAGGTTTATTGATTTTATTGCGAACTTTTCCTTGATAGACCTGAGAATCAACTGATGGAGGAAGATGATTGGATGTTGTACGAAAAGCACAAAATATTGTATGAACACTTTTCACATGTGAGACTGGGTAGTTTTTGGTTGCCCGTTTGGTTCACCGAAGCTTTGCTAATCCTGACCCGAGTCCTACACGTGGTTGTGGTAAGTCAGTCTACCAATGAAGGTCTATGCATACGCTTATGTTTGAACTCGAGATCTCTCCACATTGGCATATGAGACTTGACATTAATAACCGTTCGACTCCTTTAAATAGTCATTGATTAATGATCCCTCAAGTAAACATTGGTGACTCCTCTTCACTCAATCTCATATGTGACTTAGTTTTTTTTTTTTTTGATAGCACATATGTGTGACTTAGTTGATGAAAGCAAATAGTCTTCTCTACACTTCAAAGAAAAAGTAGAGAAAAGAAGAGCAATATGGGCATTTGAGGGTCTTCTTGTTGCCTCAAACTTGGCTTTTTTAGCCTGGTCCAATAGCAGGCCCTTCGACAACCTTCAACACTCTCTATTTCAAACCTCAAAAGACCGGCCCATTAAGCTAAAAGGTAAAGACCAAAATGCACCCTTATGCAGCTCTGAGTTCTCAATGTATATGGGGATGTAGCCATGTAGGAAAAAATGAAACAAAGCACACGAATGTTACCATGGGTGAATATCCTATCTTGGTCTCAAAAATCATAGGATCATATGGGATATACAAGGACCATTATCAATCATTGATTTAGTCCTAGGTTTAAGGAGGGTTGTTGATTTAGTTTTTATTTTTTTAACCTTTTATCTTTTCTTTTGGTCAGAAAAAAAATTCGAAAAAAAAGTAAATTTTATTTTATTTTTTTGCAAGGACGTGTTTGCCTCATATTACACAACAGTTTTATTTTTTTTACCAACATTTGTACTTACAAAAGTTAACATTAGTAAGAACAATATATGACTTCTATCTTAGATCAGGTCCGATAAATTGTTACAACAAAAGTACGTTTTCGTACCAACAATTTGTAGTTCTGACAGTGATAGTAAAGTTTAAAGTTTCTTTACTTACATATGTGTATAAGTGTCTGTACAAATTAGTACATGAACGGCACAATTTTTTCCTCACTTTCGTAACTACAATAACTTGATATTGTATCTACAATATGACAACAGTTCGATTTTTTTACCAACATTTGTACTTACGAAAGTTAACATTAGTAATAACAATATGAAACTCCCATCCTAGATCAGGTCTGATAAATTGTTACGACAAAAGTACGTTTTCGTACCGATAGTTTTTAGTACTAACAAATTCATAAATTTTTGTACTAACAAATTCATGAAATAGTCAGTACAATATCCACAGATTTCCACCAGCGAAAATGCACAAAACACGTACCGGGAAAATTGATTTTTTTTTAATTTTTAACGAATTTTTTTTTTAATTTTTTTAATTTTTCTTTTTTTTCCTTATTAATAGGGGATTAAAAGAAAAGATAAAAGGTTAAAATAAAATAAAATTAATCAACCACCCTTCTTAAATCTAGGAATAAATCAATGGTTGATAATATTACTTGTCTATCCTTATGATCCTATGATTTTTGAGAATAGGATATTTTCCAATGCTACCATTTGGCATTTGCAAAAGACTTCAGCAAGCCAATAGCAAGATATTTATTGGTTTAGTGGTGAAGTGAGAATTGAACGTGTGGCAACGGTTTATTCCGTAAAGCCAAAGCTCTTAACTACTTTCATATTTCCCTCTAAGGCTCTAATAACTACCTCTTTCTTGTAACATACAACACAACTCAAGTACTCAACCAATACCAAAAAAAAAAAAAAACATTTCATTGCATGCAACTGATCACATTGATAAGTTGGAGTAAAAAGTGCTCAGCAGAAGTTTTGAGTTCAGCTCGTTCGTTAGTGATCATGGCACAGTTTACTTTGCAAGGAGCTTTTGGGAGCAAAAACCCTGTTCAGTTCAAGCATTATAAATGTGATCATATAATGAGTAAGAAACTTGGGTTATTTGGTGATTTTTGCTTGACGACTAATCATGGAAATGTTGATGGCTATTCTAAAAAGACAAGAATACGAGTTTCATCAAGAAGTTACTATAAGTCAAGCAAGTCAGTGAATAGCAATATTGGCAGTTTTCAAGAACTTGATGATTTACTTGATGATGATGAGGATGATGATGATGATGAGGATGATGAAGATGATTATGATGCTGATCTTTCTTGTTTCAGAGGTCTGGTCCTTGATGTTGCCTATAGGTTAGTAGCTTAACTCTAAGCTTAGCAATAATCTTTGTGATCTTGTTCCTTTTTTCATGGAATGACAACTTAAATATTCAATGCTTTTAAAATTAGCAGCATCACTTTGTAGTACTGTTTGAAGTAATGGCTTACTTTTTTTTTAAAAAGGTAAGGAATGAAAGAAGGAATTAGGAGTGTCTCCTCTCGAGACAAACTCCTAATCTGTCCTCTTGAAGAATTGGATCCAATTCTTCAGACCATGACTGTGTCCATACAACAGTAGTAGCTTACTTGGCAACAGTTTGGGATCGATTGATGTTCCATAGTTTTTTATTTTTTATAATGTCGATCATTTTGGTTAAACACACATTGAGTACATATTTTACTGTAAATTCAGGTAAAAAGAACAGGCTCAAAGTATTGTCCATGAATTGGGAAGTGATCTTAGCCTAGTGGTTAAGAAGAAAAAGCTCAAAGTAAGGTCAATGATTATAGGTCTGATTTTCGAATTCCCCTTCCTTATATTGTACCTTGGCGAATATATAGTAACTCTCATCTTGAGAAAAATGTATTGTCCATGGAATGGATTGAGTGTATTAGTCCTCCATGTGAAGAATCATCAAACTTTCTTTTACTAATCTCCCCTGTGAAAGTTATCCTTGACTAAAATTGGCTAGGTAGGTACAATGAGATAGAAGAGCGCATACGATGGATTTTTAAAATGTTCAATGAAAGCAATGAAGATAGATGAATGAGCATTTTGGTTGTTGCATCTGTGGTTCAAAGTGAGGCTATAGGGCTAATTATCTGGCAGAAAAAGTCCAATGTGCCTATGAGATATACGACTGCCAAAAGTTGTTTTCGGCAATTTCAGTGGAAATTTAGTTGAATACGATTACAGTTGAATGATTCTTAATGATTGGGATGATTGTCTAGAGAGCAAGAGGAACGAAACTTGTAGCCGGTCATCTTGCTGTCTAAACACGTAGATAGGAACACCTACATTCACATTCTGTTGTTACAAAACCTTTGTTTCGAAATACTCAATCAATTCTTGTTGGATAATTGAAATTACTCTCACCTGTTGTTGATTGAAAATCAAAGTTGATTTCAGTTTAAGGTACGAATAGGTCATATGTTTCTCTGTGCTTAATTGAGCAAGATTTTCTGTTCACAAAACTACTGTTTCTACTTTTTGGTGCAGTATCTGCGAGCACAATTAGTATCTTTTGCTGTTCCTACACATTGCACGACTGCCTGCTTGATTTTCTATTCCTAATCTTTTGGGGGTTTCCTTTTTTACGTGGTTATCTTGGCCCAAAAATGTGATCTAGACTATGGCCATTGTCCATTGACAATTAGTTTCTTAGTTTTATTTGCTTGGCAATCCCTTAATTAAAGAAGTTCTGGTTGTCCTTGCCAGACCTATCAATGTTGTCTGCTGGAAGCGTGCTATATGTCTGGAGTTCATGGACAAGGTTAGAATGATACGCCCTTTTCTCTTAGTGCTATACACTTCTTTTGACTAGTTCATCTTACAATGCAAGACGAGGAACATGCGTATATTCTTTGTCAGTAGTTCAAGCTGTATAAATATTTTGAGTCTTGGGCATATTAAAACACATTACAAAGACATTTTATGTTTTTCTATGTTTACATCTTGATTTGAAGATATGCACCATCACATAGAACATCATCAAGAGTGTTATATGTACTAGCAAAGAAATACTTTTTCTGTGGATAAGGCAATCTGCATTGAGGGCCAGGAAACAAAGTTTTCTCAGTTTTTCTTTTTTTTGGCGCTCTTCTGTATCTCTTTTGAGACACCGGAGTTGAGGTGGAGCAGTAGAGGTTGGGGCCCTTTACTGAAAGAGGTCAGTACTCACTAGTAGTACTGGAAGTTCCCTCTGGTTGGTTATTGTGATGGCTTGTCTTTTCCCCTTTCTGGTGAACATGTTCATTGATTCTCTACAAACTTATTCTTTTTCTGAACTGGTGTCTCTGAAGTGAGATTCTAGGACTTCCTTAGCAATTATGTATTAACTATATAGTAGAAATCATGCCCCTCGTATAATGTAAATAGGTCCAATATAAAGTGACCGTTTGATGAGGTGCAGTTTACCTCCTTTGATTTGCATCCAGATTAGCAACATAATCAGGGTTTGATAGATATCTTCTAAGCATTCACCTCATCATACAAGTCTTTATCTCATTCTGCAGGCTGATGTTCTGGAATATTATGATCAAACTGTAAACTCACCTAGTGGATCCTTTAACATACCAGCTGTCCTAAGGGTATGCACGATTGGGTAAACATGTTTGGAAGCTTCTAATTTGTTGGTTCTGCATCGTGATTCAATCTTACTGACAGTAAGTTTCTTCTTCCTTTATGTAGGTACCTCATTTGCTTCAGGTTATGAAGAGAAAAAGAGTGAAAGCAGCCCTTAGCCGGAGAAATATCTTGGATAGGGATGACTATACTTGCCAGTAAGTAGTTCTTTACAATTATCATATGTTATCTAAATGACGACAAACGACATCATCGTTCTTGTTTCTAATGATCTAGTCTGCCTGCCAAGTGCAGAAGTGCTTGTACCTAGAAACTATTTTTTCGAAAAATAGCAGAGCTTTAATGTATTATTTTGTTTCATCAGACCAAGATTTCACACTTAAACCTGTTAAATTCCTTTTATGGGATAAAGACAATCATAAAGTAATTCTCTATGTTCATGTTAACTGGATGATCAAAATTTTGGCACTGGCAAGAACCACTGGCACTTTCTATAAAAAAAAGAAAAGAAAATAGAACCCCTGACACATGAAACTTGTGAAGAAGATGGCTAGTATTTCACATGCTATGTGTTCTGTTTGTGTGATAACGGATAAACTTGGGGGCTCATTCTATCTGCATTCCTACTAGGTACTGTTGCGCAACACAGAACTTGACCATAGACCATATCATTCCAGTATCACGAGGAGGAGAATGGAAATGGGAAAACCTGGTAAGCAAACTTGTGGTGTATGCTTATTCCTCGGTACTCAACAACCTCTTACTTGTTTTGCGCTGTTCATAATCTTTCACATCATTTATATGAACATCTGAGAGTTTCATCCTTGTCTATTTCTCTGATTTCCCCTTTTTTCTTTTTGGGGTATAGTGGAACCATGAAACAAAAGGGTGAACTGTTACGTGATGTTTCAACCTTAGTGTCTGGGAAGGGTATCTCAGAGACTCAGACTACAACAACAACAACAACAACAACAGTCCCAGTATATCCCATCTCAAATGACGGCATCTCAGAGACTCAGACTGATCACATCAAACATGGCTCTAATGTGAATTTTCTGTTGTTCTCTAGAACAACTGAACTTACAACATTGGAACAGAATAGTTTCTGAATAACACTTATTTACTTCTGTACTTCAATGCCGTCACCCATGCGTCATTCTTAGATGAGATCCAAACTTGACACTGCTAGGCGTCACACTTTCTGCCACTGTTCTTTGCCTTCTCCGACATGCCACAGGCTGTCCAAACTCCAAACTCTGTTTTAGGTCGTTTTTGAGGGAAAAAAAGGACAATTTGGAAACTGCTTTTGGTGTAAAGAACTTAGAGAGACATTGATGCTTTCCTTGATGATGCTGTGTTGAAGGTTACGCTTCTCTGCTGATTCTGCTTTAATTTGGTTTGCTGATTGACTGAATTGCGCAACAGGTGGCTGCTTGTTCTAAATGTAACTCAAAGAAGGGCCACAAAACATTGGAGGAATCTGGCATGAGATTAATCAAAGTTCCAAAGGTATCTATTTCCTCTTGTACCCTATGGTTTGTAAACCACCTCAGAATGATCGACTGCTGCTGGATCTTCAGTCCCGTCATTTTCTAACTCTTTTAGCCATTCATGAATAACAGCCTAAAACCTATATAAGGCGAATTTTGGTGTGGCAAGTGATCAAACAAATGGTCCCTCTCCTGATTCATATGAAACGTTGTGAGACCGTTCCATACAATAATTTGTGCTAAATCTGGGGTCATAGTGAACCATCAAAGGATTATATGTTCTGGAATCCTGAAAGTAGTTAGACTAGTGCAGAAGGAAGTGAACATACATTATAGGACAACTTAGAGAGTCAATGCCAAAATGTTCAGCTAATGTTAAGCTGCTTCCGAGATGTTTATTTCAGCTTTTATCTAGATGATTTAGTAGTATGTTATTTGCAGGAACCAAAGGAGTATGACATACTTGCAATTCCTCTGACAACTTCAACATCAAGGATGCTACGAAAGGGGATGCCTCCGGAATGGCGTCAATACCTGCCAAGTTAAAGCTTCGGTTTACTACACTGTAATTATTGTACATAAACTGTATTTACCAATTAACCTAATGTGAATTGCCTGGTCAAGTGTAAAACAATCTGGGGAATAATGTTGTATTTTATGGCCATGAGCTCTTGGCAACAGGCCTATTACTCGGTAAATTCTGCTTTCGAAAATGAACTGTCTCCCTATGATAGTTTGTATACGCCCTACATGTCTGCAAGAAACTCTACAATCTGCTTTCTTCCGTCGACGCTTTCTTCCGTCGACGCTTTTCTTCCCTATGAACAGCATATAATGGTTCACCTTCAAAGGTTGATATAATCATAGAACAGCATCATGTCTGTTAAGAAACTGTACACAATCTTCTTCTTCTTTTTATTGGTCTAGCAAACAATTACCACTTTTTCTTTTGTTTAATCAGCAAACATAGTGCTACCTTCAATGATCAATAACATTTTTTGAGTAGCCTTTCTTAAGACCGGATCTTTTGTAGTCAACTTTATGTGGTTCTGGGGAAGAACAGAATAGCCCCCATGAAGTCTCATGTTTTGATGTTTATGACAGTAAGCTATTTAGCTTATCCGGTTATCAAGTTTTTGGCCTTAATATTCTGAGTTCAAAATAAATCTGATAGTACTTGTTCATAGGTTATCGGTTGTCAAGTGAGTGACTTGTGAGTTGTGATCAGAAGGATATAATAAACTATAAGCTATTCGTTTTTCTCAATGTTAGTTATATACTCTTATATGTTTGCAAGGCTGTACCAACAAAAGACAACGTAATGATTCATTTTTCTATAATACACTACTAAATAGAATATGTTTGTACTTCCATGAATCTTGACTTTTTGCAGTCCACCTAGGTGATCACCAGAGTAGTTACTAGTTAGTGTAAAGATAGACTGAAACAAATTGATCTTTGGTCATTGCTATTCAAGTTGTAAGTTGCTTACTTGCTTATATTTCCCTCCCACCTACCCTTTTCTCCATTGATATTGTGTGAGACATATCCTCTGAGAGCCATGTCACATCTGAAGATTGCATCTTTCCTTTCTCGTTCGATAGCTGGCTCAATCCGTTCGCAGGCTCATGGTACCTTCTTTTTTCCAACTCTGTTAGTGTTGTTGACTTCTTGTTGCACATTGATTTGGACCATGACGCTTTGCTGAAAGTCTTCCTGTGTTTCTTTATGTAATAACTTGTCCTTTTGCTGGATAAGTAACGTAACCCTTGATGGACTATGTTTTTTTTTTACGCTGGGCATGTTGGTTGCAAATAATGTTAGTTATGCCCAATGAACTTAAATGATCACAATATAAGAAAGAAGAAATATGCTGTAGAAGAAGAGGCACTGCTGATCTTGGTATTCCATTTTTCTGCTATTCTCGTCGAAAGGAGTGTCTTTTGTTGTTTGACTGTATTGGTTTATTGTGTATATTTTGACCACTGTTGTCCCTGATGAAATATAGATGATACTTGGTTGTCACTGTTGAAGTTGACTTTCCATTGTAAACTTTTTAGACTTTTTCATACTGTATAACTTATGGCCAGTGACATGCCAGGAGTGCCTTATGCTCAATCTTGGTTAAAGGCAGTCTTGTAAATTGCCATTGATCTTCCTTAAAAATGTTCTGTTATTGATGAAGTAATTGGTGAGACTTTAGAGGTTGCTGAAAGTTTGTTGCAGATTTGTGTCTGGAAACAGTTTAGTGCTGCAATCTGTTTTTATCAAGTTGAGCTATTTAATTGTTGATTTTAATGTAATTTCTGTAAGTTTGTTCTGTGAACACAAGACAAAACTGGTAGAATTGTTGTGCAGTCAACTGCTGGTAATGATATCTCTAGTAAGATTGTGATTGATTCTAGAGCATCCTGCCAACTTCTGAAGCTGGAGTTAGTTTGCTTAAGATTCGTAATAGTACTGTCATACTGTGTTCTTAATGTATTTCCTTCCTTTTTACTTTCCTTGTTTGCTTGATTTCACATAGGAAGGGTTTCTTACTTGACAAGAGTGAATCGGTATTCTAGCACTTCAGCTGGCAATGCTTTAGAAGAACCCATTGCTCCTCCAGTGAAAGTGAAATACACAAAGCTACTAATCAATGGACAGTTTGTGGATTCAGCATCAGGTCAGCTTCTTTCTGGTTAACAAGTGCAATAGATGTGTGCTATGTTCTCAGTTAAAGGGCTGGTTTAATGTTTGAATGGGTTTCATCATTTCAGGGAAAACATTTAAAACACTGGATCCACGGACAGGTGAAGCAATTGCTGAGGTTTCTGAGGGTGAAGCTGAGGATATTGACAGGGCAGTGTCTGCAGCTCGCCGGGCATTTGATGAAGGGCCTTGGCCAAAAATGACTGCTTATGTATAGTGCCACAGATATTTTCAAGCAGATAAAGTTTTCAAGAGCTTTCGGCTAACAAGAAACTTATGGTCAATGTCCTGGAAGAAAGAGAGATATCATAATATAACTTATTACATGTTTTAAAAAGTTTCCAGAGCTTAGATGTTCATGTGACAATGGGTTAAGAAGTGTCAGGGGAGAAATGTTATAACTGGCAGAGTGCTGGTCATTTTTCTGACCTGCTTTTTGTGCATTCAGGAACGGTCGAAAGTGTTGTGGCGTTTTTCTGATCTACTTGAGCAGCACACAGATGAGCTAGCAGCCCTTGAGACTTGGGACACCGGGAAACCCTATTGGCAAGTTGCTCAACTCGAAATGCCAACTCTAGTCCGTCTCATCAGATATTATGCTGGTTAGTCTTAGACTTCAGTCAAAGAAACAAAATCATTATAGGTTGCCAGTATACCATCTTAGTAGGAATTTGCTTCCTCTTTTGTCAAACTTCTGTGTTTCCAAACTTTGACAGGATGTGCGGACAAGATTCATGGCCTAACTGTTCCTGCTGATGGAAGTTATGATGTGCAAGTCCTCCATGAACCCATAGGTGTAGCAGGGCAAATTGTTCCATGGAACTTCCCCATTGTCTTGTTTGCTGACAAAGTAGGCCCTGCCATAGCAACTGGCAACACCGTTGTTTTGAAGACTGCGGAGCAAACACCTTTGTCATCCCTTTATGCTGTAAAGCTGCTTCATGAGGTGCTATCCTGCTACAGCTAATGTGAACTTAGACTATGTTGGTTGTTTAATTCAGTGAAGCGCTGGATTGTTACTGAATTATCCTGAAGTTTATGCAAAGACGCAATTTTGCACTATCATAGTTTAGTATCACTAAGTGATCATCCAACTCATGTCTGGCAGGCTGGCCTTCCTGATGGTGTTGTAAATCTGGTTTCCGGTTTTGGCCCTACTGCGGGTGCTGCTCTTGCTTCCCACATGAATGTGGACAAGGTAAAGTAACATGCCAATCATAATATGCTTCTGATTACCCATAATTAGAAGCAAACAAAGTAAAATAGTAAATAATAATTTTATCATTTGACATGCGGTTTAATTTTAATGGACTGTAATCTGTTAGTTCGATTCTCAAGCAATGTGAAACTGCATACTGCAAACATAGATGATATCTGGTATTATTGTCCTTCTACTAAATAGAAAAGTTAATTTGAGAGACTCACAACATGAATGCATACTTTTGATATTGCAGATTTCTTTCACTGGATCTACTGAAACCGGAAAAAAGATTCTTGAGATGGCAGCAAAGAGTAATCTTAAACCAGTGACTTTAGAGCTTGGTGGAAAATCTCCATTAATTGTGTGCAAGGATGCTGATATAGACTATGCAGTGGAACAGGCGCATGCAGCTGTCTTCTTTAATCAGGTCATTGAAACTTCCTAGTTGCCCAGACATTTCTGTTAGCACTTCAGAACTAAGGATATTTTTGCAGTAACTGACAAAGTTTTCATACAGGGACAAGTTTGTTGTGCTGGGTCTCGTACTTATGTGCATGAGAGCATATATGATGAATTTGTTGCAAAATCAAAGACCCGTGCAATGCAACGCGTAGTTGGCGACCCTTTTCAGGAGGGCGTTGAGCAAGGACCTCAGGTATCATTCTGTGAATCATCAGATTTTTCAAATGTGGGCATAATTGACTTTATTGGTTTGGGAAAACCTCTTAGTGCTTTCTGAATATCTACAGGCAAAGTTCCATTGGTGGCTCTTAAACTGCCCATTGCATAACTTTTTGTCAATATAGCTTATGTACTAATTGCTTCCTATTTCCTCAGATTGATTCAGAACAATTTGAAAAGATATTGCAATATATAAGATCAGGTATCAACAGTGGAGCAACACTTGAAACAGGAGGGGAAAGGTTTGGTTCAAAAGGCTACTATATTCAACCCACAGTTTTTTCTGATGTTAAGGAAAGCATGTTGATAGCACAAGATGAGATATTTGGTCCAGTTCAGTCAATCTTAAAGTTCAAGTACGTAAATTGTTCTTTAATCTCTTAGAATCCAATCTGTTTGATACCCTCATACCCTGCCTCTGATTAGTAATCGTGCCAGTGTTGTCAGTGTAACTCCTAACTCGTTTTGAGTTATTTGAAAAGAGAACATGTTTGAAACTGTACTATGTTGATCTTACTCCTGGCTTCTCTGCATGTTAGGGACATTGAAGAGGTGGCACAGCGAGCGAACAACACTCGGTATGGACTGGCAGCGGGAGTTTTCACTAAGGACATTGATACTGCCAACACCTTGACACGGGCATTGAGAGTAGGCACAGTGTGGGTGAACTGCTATGGCGTAGTCGGTGCAGCCATTCCATTTGGGGGTTACAAGATGAGTGGGCAGGGACGTGAGAAGGGCCTTAACAGCCTCATGAACTACATGCAAGTAAAGGCTGTTATTACTCCTCTGAAGAATCCTGCTTGGCTATAGAACATCAAGCACAAGACATTCTGAAGAATTTCTTCTTGTTTTAAGATGCTGTCTAAAGAATAAAAGCCCGTGAAGAAACTGATTTCACAAAAGCTTCTGTAATTGCAGACCAATGATTTTACTACGAGTACACTACTAATTCAGACTAGTACAAGAGAAGTTAAGATGGTATATAGTGTAAAATTTGTTGTTCCCACATAGAAGAGTAGGGATAGTTGCAATCAATATAAGAACTTAGAGGGTTACTCAACCATTACCATTTGTCTATAATTGGCACCCTCTTGGCTCTTTAACATTGATCACTCTGTTCATCATTCAAATGATGATTCTTTTGACAACCATCCAGTGCCGGGGAGTGTAAACTAACTTTTTTTATATACAAAAAAGAAAAGAGAACTTAGAATAAGCAGGTTCGTGCACCTTTAAATTTTTAATCATCCTGCAAGCTGCAACCTAGTCATGAGCCGTACTTCATACATTGTTTGGTCAACTTGTAGTAGGAGGCCTCAGTGCCTCAGGGCAAGAGTTTATTTGAGTTTATGGTGAGTTTAAAGAGAGAAGAGTTTATGTGATATAAACTCACACATGTGAATAAAAAAAATCATAAATTGATAATTCTCTATATTATAATGTATATGTAGGCCTTTGTTTTGGTGTTTATGGAATTTATGATTGGGGTGTTCAAATTTATGAAGGGTAGATATCATCTAATGGTGATGTGGATAGGAGAAGGGTGTTTATGAGTTTATGATTGGAGGTGCTCTCACATAGTCATAGGGAGTTAGGGACCAATGATTCAATCCAAAATTAAATCATGAGCTTTATTAACATTTTATAACTACAATTTAATTTACTTTTATTTTTTTGGTAAACCTTAGGATGCTTAAGCCCCCAATTTAGTTCACTTAAGTTTAACTTATTTTAGTGTTTAGTTTTTTTTTGGTGTGAATTTTAGTATTTAGTTTATGTGTCTTTGTTTAACATCAGTTTAGCTTAACAAAGACAAAAAGAAAGACCCTTAAGTTGATCATCGTTTTTCTTGTTGTGCTAAGTTGATCATCTTTAGGCAAACGAATGACTCAATGTTGTACCAAATCTAACAACTTGATTTACAATACGTCAATACTGAATGGTACTACTGAATAAACCAGTTATAGGGAAAAATTGAACGATAGTACGATACTACGGAGTATACCGAAAAGTAAACCGAATCATACCAAATAAACTATGCAACAAAATTGAGTTTTTTTTTTTTTAAATGGTAAGGAGGTCCACCCTTAAGATTTCCAAATCGGGTTGACTCTGGGGCTGATGGGATAGGCATTGGACTGAAGGGGGAGGGGGGAGGGGGAGACCAAGGCAACTATCACTAGTCCAATCTGCCTTGGTTAACAAAATTGAGTCTTACAAACTAAATACTTTGTATGTTATTGACAATTTTTGGTAGAAAAAGAAACTATGCAACAAATAAAAAATAGAATAGAAAAATTTGTGTAAACTCATTTTATTTACCAGACAAGATCAGCAATGACCATTGTGGGGTCACCAATGAGTCAATGACTATCGAGGCGCCATTAATCAACATTTTTTGTCATTAATATAACATAAATAATTGTGTGTTTAGTGTGAGACCGTTTTTTTTTTTTTTAGTTGTCTAGGGTTCATTATTCAGTTGTATTCATTATTCAGTTGTTCAAGGTTAATTATTGGGGTTTTATTGTTCATTATTCATTTATACAAGGTTCATTATTCAGTTGTATGAGGTTCATTATTCAGTTGTAGGTAGACCCGACAGAAATTTATCCGACCTGGTATGACCCGAAAAACCGACCCGAAAAAACTGGGTCATGAACACGAAAAATTTGACCGAACCCGAAACTGACCGAACCCGAAAAAACCGGTAAAATCAGGGTTGAACCCGAAACCGACCCAAACGATCCGTTTGTCCAATAAAATATTTATAAATGTACTTTTCACAATTTTAATTTATTTAAATATAATAAAATAATATTATTTTTAAAAAAATATTCAAAAAATGTTTAAATATTAATAAAATATTGATAAAATAATATTTTTATTGAACAAAACAAAATGTGCAAACCCGTTGGGTCAAACCCGACCTGACCGAAACCCGACCCGAAAAGTACAAACCGAAAATAACCGAACCCGAAAAAAACCGATCTCGAAACGACCGAACCCGAAACTTGACCGACCGACCCGATTGCCAGGTCTAGTTGTAGGGGTTCATTATTCGATTGTTATAAGTTTTTTAGGGGGGTTCATTATTCAGTTGTATTAGTTCATTATTTAGTTGTTATACATTTTTTCAAAGGGTTCATATTCAATTGTTTAGGGTTCATTATTTGGGTTTCATTAGGAGGTTCATTATTCATTTTTATTCAGTTATACATGGTTCATTGTTCAGTTGTATGAGGTTCATTATTCAGTTGTAGAGGGCTCATTATTCAGTTGTTATACAATTTTTCTAAGGGGTTTATTATTTAATTTTACAGGGTTCATTATTCAGTTGTATGGGTTTATTATTTAGTTGTAGGCGCTATTATTCAGTTGTTAACTTGTTATACATTTTTTTTAGGGGGTTCATTATTCAATTTTACAGGGTTCATTATTCAGTTGTATGGGGTTTATTATTCAGTTGTAGGGGCTATTATTCAGTTGTTAACTTGTTATACATTTTTTTAGGGGGTTCATTATTCAGTTGTATGGGGTTCGTTATTCAGTTGTATGCGGTTCATTATTCAGTTGTAGGGGGCTCATTATTCAGTTTAAACTTGTTATACATTTTTTTCTAAGGGGCTCATTATTTATTTCTAGCGGTACATTATTCAGTTGTATGAGTTTCATTTTTCAGTTGTATGAGGATCATTTTCATTTGTAAAGAATTGAATTTCTTTTATTTTTTTTGGTCAGTTGGCCAGACGGGTGTACCCAAATCCTTTTGTTAATATAAAGTCTCATATATAATTTTGCCTATGTAAACCGCTTACTTAACATATTTTTCTAATTTTCTTATTGGCTCTTTTTTCTTGTAGAAACAGAAACTAGTACAAAAAATACAAAATAAAAAATAAATCAAAATGATGTTTCTTTGATTCTTTCCATTTTTCTTTATATATTCAGGTCACTCCTAGTCTTTACCAAAAATGTCTTACATACCCAATAAATCTATTCTTATCCAGCTAGCTATTAGCTGCCCTTGCCCTATCTTTTTCAACACACTTTTTTATCCAAAAAAATTTCCAAACTGTAATATCATCATCATCATTCATCTCAGTAATTTCCTTTAGGCTCTTGTTGAGTCTAAATGTCCAAACAGTCTCATAACATTTCCAAACTGTAATAGAATTTAAATATAAAAATATCCATATAATCCATACATACATGCGCCGACATCAAAATTAAAAATTCATAAACCTCAATTGTAAATAAAACTATGTAAAATTGGTCAAAACAGTCTCTTTCACCATATCATCCAATATCACCTCTTGTAGAGTGTAACACCTACTCCTCTCTCTCACCTCACCTCACCTCATTTCTCTGTTTTGCCCAAAAAGAACACAACTTTCTTCTTTCTCCTCTCTCTGTTTTCAAAATGGATATTTTCTCAAGTAACTTTCTTTACAATAATACTTCCCCTTACAATAACTTTCCCAGTAACGATGAATACTCTGACACTACTACTTTCATTGACCTTTCTTCTCTACACATGACCACTGTAAGCCTTCTTCTTCCTTTTCTTTTCTTTTCTTTTTTTGCTATAATTCTCTGTTGCATGGTTGTTTTTTGGTCTTTTAGGAGAAAATAAAATCTGGGTATTGTTTATCTGTCCATTTTGCTGGTGGGTTTTGGTTTACAGACATTTTGCTATCGTAATTGTCATTGTTCATGTTGGTAAATGGATAATTCTAAGTGGGTGTTGCATTTATTCATGTATGTATTCATGTATTGAAAATGTAATTTTCATTTTCTACCAATTGTTATGTTTTTTAAAGTTTTTTTGTTGTTGAAGGGTTTTTAAAGTTATTTAGAGTCAAAAAGGGTAAAGAAAGAAAGAACCTTTTTTTTTGTATTTATTGGCATGCAAATATAATTATATAAGTTGCCCTAAAAAATATGAGAAATAATGAAAAGATAACAAGTTGTAAAGTGAGTGACTACTTTATAATAAATAGATAAAATTGTGTCAACCAGTTTCATATATGAGACTGGATATTACTGAAGGAAAAAGGTTGATTGATTACTCATGGGAGGCCATTAATGACCCGGTCTCTTATATGAAACGGGTTTGCACCAATTTTTGTTTATACTAAAAGGGTCATTAGTATATAATTTGTAACTCTTTTTCAACTTGCCTAAAAATAGGTGGCTTAATAATTCACTATGCAAGGATGTTAGTCTAAAATAGCTTTGGTATGTGCTTGCTTAGGAAAAAGGTGAGACCTTTTCCTATCATGTTGTTTGTACTAGCAATTGTAGCAAAACAAGGAAGATTGAACTGATAGCATGAAAGATTGTTACTTTTGTGTTTAATGAGCCATGAGGTGTCACAAAAAGAGAGGTTTCAACCCAAAACCAATTGGTAGTAGGTAAAGGGTAGGCATTGAATTTATTTTGGGGTTCGGAAGTAATTTTTGCAACCCCCTCGAATTGAGAGTACAATTTTACCGGTTAGGAGCATCCGCGTTACAAGTACTTGCAAGTACCTACAATTCTTGGGGAGAATTTTGTTTTCGTACATTGGTCTTGGGTGATACATTCATATCTTTTGTATACAGGTTTTTGGTATATTCTCCATATAATATATACTTTGTTTTATCCAACACCATACAAGGATGTTTCTTCAAAAAAAAAATGATGTTTGCCATATATTTCTCATAAGAATGTCTTGAGAATTTGCTACACATCTACTTTTGGCTGTTTGACACGGACACGGCTAGAAGTGTCCAAAGCGTATATATGTCTCAAGTGTCCATATCTGCGTTTGAGTGTACTCGAGGTGAAATTAAGAGTTCATGTAAAGTAGAACTTGGGTACAACATTTATGTTGACATTTTTTTTCTAAAAATTTCTTGGAACAAAAGGGCTTCACTAGACCCTTTTGAGAAAATTGAATTTGTATGACAAAATTATGATGTGACCTTTAACTTTGGGACATGAAGTAGCCTAGCAGAACACTATCCTTCTATTAACTACATACATTATGATAAAACAGTTGTATGCTCTGCTCTGCATTTCCATCTCAAGCGGGTGATACCAGAGTAATTTGTAGGAGGTATTGATTCGGAAATGTCTGTGTTTATACAGGACTGCTTTGCCAACTCTGAGAAAACTCATTTAGGGCCTTCAAGTTATCAGTTCACTGGTGCTGGAATACCTAAGAAATCCTCTCTTGTAACGACGCTTAAACCCAAGTTGTCAAAGAATCCATTGTCTGTGAAATGTTCAGGCCAATCCACAAAAGTGAGCAGAAGGCAGACCAAATCTGCCATGAAGGTAGCAGTCAGTGAAAACCCATTAATTTCCGCTCTGAGGAAAGTGAACCCGCAGCTAGCACCTGATCCTGATCCGCTCTTTCTTCAACGGTCACACTGGATAGCTGATAGTCAACCTGTTTCAGCCATTCAAAAGGGTGGAACAGAACGGACCTGCCGGCCAAATGTCACTGTTTCTACTTCTATTAAGGGCTCTGCCTCGTCTGAAATGAAGAGGATCTGTAGTCATTGCCAGGTGGATAAGACTCCCTCGTGGAGGGAAGGACCCTTGGGTAAGGCAACACTCTGTAATGCTTGTGGAATTCGATGGATGCAGGGTAAGTTATTTCCAGAGTATCGACCTGCCAACAGCCCTACATTTGTTAGCCATTTGCACTCAAATCGTAGAAGTGAGGTTATGGAATTGAGAAAGGCTCGCCAATCTTCCAGTGACGGTGAGCATCAACAACACTCAAAGAGTATCATGAATTGGGTTCTTGCAAGACAGTTCATCCGCAGAAAGTTGTTTACATAAAAATAATTTTAGTTTGTGTGGAAACGAAGTAAAGCAGTTGCAGTCTTAAAAGTAGGCTTAGAGTTATTATTCTTATACTTTTGTCATACTAGTGTTTCTTAAATGCAACCATTTTTCCCTAAGGTTGCTTAACTTCTGTAAGGATAATATATGTTCAAATCATACTTGTGAATTGCACAGTTTTAACTTTTAAGAGTGAATATGATACTAGCTTCAAATTTTGTTATTGTTCAGGTTTACTCCTTATGGAGGGACAGGATGTGGTAATTGTTAACCTTTTGAACTGTTTATATTTTCAGGTTCTGCTACAACTACCAGCAGTAGAACTTTGACCCAAGTAACAGCAGATGATCATGATGTTTTTAAAGAAAAACTTTCAAGGCAGATTTCTGTGAGTCTTCAACGTCTTGTGAACGTTGTGTTTCTACCCTATTTGTCAGTGTATATAATTCAGACTGAACCTCAGGACTCTAGTAATTCTTGTGCAGACATTCGTCGGAGTTTTCGTGGACTTGTGCTTTCTTGTTTTTGCGCCATACATCTCTTTCCATGTTTCTTCGTTTATCTATAAGTTGAAATGATATTATTTTTTTCAAACCTCATAGCAACGCAGCTCATGTGTGAGTACATATTGCATATACCTTTAAGTTGTCAGAACAATGTACATGGGCCTTTCGCATGGGAATCACTGTTCTTCATACTCGTTAGCCTTTATCTGCCATCTTTACCCTGAGGAGAATGAATGCACACATGTTAAGATTGTGAGGACTGAGGAGGTACTTATGATGAATTGTCACTTTTTCACTGTATCAGCTGTCAGTTATGTTTGTGGTCAGATGTGTTAACTAGCTCTGATTGTTATCATTCTCCCTTTTTTTCTAACTTGTGTGATAAACTGACATTTTTCAGCTAGGATATGCGAATCCTAAAACGTCAACAGCATTTGCAGAGGACATTTGCTCCAGCTCCGGGAACCCCTTTGTCAACCCTCCAGCACATCAAGTGATCCCCCGGAAATGTAGGACGAATAATATTAGAAATCCAAAGCCCCAACTTCCGATCATCCCTGCTCTGTCCCAAAACCAGGAAATATCTGAAAAACCGACAAGGAGAAAGGCTAAAAAGGTATTATGTAGTTGCTGTGTGGAAACTGCTGTTACTGTAAAACAGAAAAAACGGAAGAAGCCATCTCCTGCCCAGATTTATGGAGCATCAGGAGAATCTACAAAAACTAAGCGTCAAAAAAAAAAATCTGAAAGCAACCCAAATATTTCATCTTCAGAGAAACTGAGCCCAGAGCTTGATTCTGAGCCTGAGCCTGAACTGCTTCAACAGATTCACTGTGTGCCTTCTGACAGTGTACAAGAAGTTTGTGTGAAGGAGAGACCTTGTAATCTAGATGGGGTGGTGGATGTTCCTATATCCTTTGATCCAGAATTCAACTATGAAACCGCATTCCATCTGAGAAAGAGTGTTACTACATTGAGGTGCAGCCATTGCCAAACACAGAAGACTGCTTGTTGGCGGGAGGGGCCTTCTGGTGAAAAGGTACTTTGCAATGCTTGTGGATTGAGATGGATCAATTCCAAAAAAGTGGTCCCCAAATGTGGGCCTGGAACTCCTTCCGCAGTGTGTAGACAGTCTAATATGCTGCACGAAGTGCTAGGAATTGGAGAGGCTCGAAGATCTTCCACTGATGGTGAGCAGTGAGCTCTTGTGAGTTTTACTTAGCTGGTTGATTAGCTTTTGTTAGAGAGCTCGTAGTTTATATGCAGAGTGCTTGTATATGGTCAATTTTTGGTATACACACATTTCTAGTAGGTTGAATACCTGTATATACTTGCTTCACTCTAGGGACTCAGATCTTAAAATCCTAGATGTCTTTTGTACTTCATTTTACTAACCAGAGCTCTGGCTTAGCAGGTTGATTAGCTTTTGTTAGAGAGCTCGTAGTTTAAGGAGTCTTTGTATATTGGATATATAATGTAAAATATAGATTAGACTTGAGATTATTGGTAGATTCTAGTACTTTTACCCCTTTATCTCTGTATAGAAAGGTCAAATCGGGTGATTATAGTTTAAATTGTGCATTTCAGGATTAGTCGCCAAGCACAAGGAATTCGTTGAAGCCCCTACAGAGAACAGTGGCTACACGCAGCCTCATTCCAAGCAGGTCGAGGTGAGTGATCCACTGGTCATAAGGGTTGTCATCCCCTCATAGATTCAAAGTTCTAAGTAATTTCTGTGTACATTGCGTATTTGGGCAGAGTTTTTCTAGGTTGAATCTTAGGTGCTGTGAGTATTTTCACATTGTGACTTGATTTCTCACACCGACTAAAACTCCGACTGTGTAATGAAAGCTTTAGTTTGTTGTGAATTAATTTTCTTTGCATGGAGTACTTATTTCAGTTTCTGTATTGAATTGTTGAAGCTCCGTGTGGAAAGATTTCTTTATGGTAGGTTCAGTGTTGTTTTGGTTGACCAAGTTTTTTGAATGGTCCAAGTCTCCAAGGTCATTGCTTTAGTTAATTTCTTTATTTGATTTAAACATTTTTTTAAGGGGGATTTTCCCGGATTTAAACCAAGTACATGTAGCTGATTAATAGAATTATTGATTAAGGCTATGTTGCTGTTCCAATGATCATATTCTTGGGGTCCTGGTTCCAAGCTCCACTCATTTCGTGATATACCTTGAAAAGAATAGGCGAAGTGTTAAATTTGAATTATCCTTCTAATAACTTGATGCATTCACTGATGTTATGAAATGCTCATAATATTGTCAGGAAGGCGATGAAAATCCAAAAGGGTCACCGCTGTCTGTGGAGAACTTGTTCGACTCCTGGAACCTTGTCCCTGTTACCTATCCAGCAATTTGCATGACGGCTAGGGCTATCCCTCTTGAAAGCCTGAATGCACAGCTAAAGAAGAACCAATCTCATATGAATTCTGGAAAGCCTGGCAGTCCTAAAGGAGAAAGCAACAACCACATGAAATCTCTCACTGATCAACAAACCAACCAAAACCCATCAATCTCTGTCCTTGAGAAATTCAGCTCAGACTTTGATACTGATAAACATTCTGATTCATCCTTGGCATGTCAGCCTCAATCTTCAGTTGCTGACAATGAACTCTTCAAAGTTGATTTCTCTGGAAAGACTGTTCTTGCTCCTGTGTGTGTGGAAAAGGTAGAGATGAGTGTTCCTTCTTCACTACCTCATGGATGTTTAAATAAGCCCCCACATTGATTCGAGCAACATAGTCTCAGGACCTGTGAGGTGCAGCCAATGCCTGGCGGAAAAAACTGTGCTCTGGTGGAAAGGTCCCTCGGAAAAATACTCTGCTTATCGAATAGATAGAAGTAGGTTGGTATTTTAAGGATTTTTGTGACTAATGTTCTAGGCTAATTTTTAAGGCCAAATTTTGACTCAGTCTCTGCCCATTCAGTGTAAGGCGCATACTTGTATAGACGTATAGTTCAGTATATTATGTAGTAAACGATGATTAGCCTATATAAAATGCAAGTGATTGAGATGTGTTGGCGATTTCAGAATCCCTTACCAGTTACCACTGTTTCTAAGCTTCATTCCACGCATCTGATTACTTTCATAGAAGACGATATAAGTTTCCTCTAAAGTGTCAATAATGGTGGCCAGCAATAGATCTTCCAAAACAAGCAATGTGTGCAGCCGTGAAAACTTTTGATTAGCCACAGTAATTTAAACTAAAATAAGTAATATTACAAAGTTATGCTCACTAATGCACATACTATACTCTATAGGTCTAAAGTGGTGCAAATACACCCACTTTGACAGATGTGGCTCAACACCACTGCCTGTTATACAGGTCGATTACCTTGAATCTTACATTGGAGGAAGACCGGGGCAAGGCCTTGAATTCCTTCAATATCGCCTCTGCGTGGCCTTTTTGGTTCATATACCCTAGCTTGAGCTCCATTAGAGCAAGGGACGAACAGTTCACAAGTAAAAGCCTAATAAGCTCCCTATAAACTTCATTCCCCCTAAATCTATGCAAGGTCACACGACACAATCGCGGCCAATATACTCTGTCATCCTTGTAGAACCATCCAAGGGGTAAGTGGTTATCAGACCGTTGTGTATCTTGATAAAATTCAAGCTGAGCAAGACAAAGAAGGAAGTCAGTCATGATACCACTCAAAATGTAGTGTGACCAACATGGTTACATCAACATGGTTACATGAACTTACATTCAATTGAAGCCACTTCAGGTTAGGTAAAACACTGGAAAATTGCAGAATGCTGGCCGCCATTACTTCGTGTTTGACTTGTACGAGCTCTAAGTCTAGTATAGCCAATTTTTTAAAGCCTGACAAGCAGGCGTCTGGCACCTTTACCGATTTTTCATCAAGTAACAACTGCAGTTGTCATGCTGAGAATCGTCAACTTAAACAAGGAGTGAAATCCAAAAACATCAACGAATACATCCTGCAGTATGTAGTATTAACCATCACTTTAGTCTTTTCCCTTCATCATACAATCTCTCTTTGCTGTGTTAGAACGGTGGTGTGTGCAGTGGTGTACATACACCATTTGGCGCGCATTGTGTAGAATATAATTTACGTTGTTATTTACCGTGTGCAAAACACTTGGTGTTTTGAAATTGGAATTAGAATCCATGAAGAGCATTAATTTAGCCTACCTCCGTATGAATTCCTCTGAACTTCAATCGATTTAAACATGGAAGCCTGCTCGTGTACTTCATAACATCTGTCCTGTAAAACTCTATCTGAAGAGCCAGTTCTTCAACAAGAACACACTTGTCAAACCTGACCTTCTCAACTGTACCAAAATTATTATAAAGATACAAGAACTTTGCTTTGGGAGCACAAATATTCAAGCTAGTTGGCCCCTCGATATTTTCCAGATGCAAGAACTGAAGAAATGGGCAGAGAGATACAAACTGCTCTAGCAATGCAGCTGAAGGGACCGTGACATCGTGGAGCTTTAAGAACCGCAGCTGTTCGAGTCCAACTGAATCGATAGGGGGTTTGAAACCACAATTCGCAAGCTCTAGTTTCGTGAGATGTCGACAAGATAACAGGGAAGAAGGAAGCAGATACAAGTCTTCAGGACATGCATGATTATCCTTGCGAAAATAATGACGAGGAAACAAGAGCATCAACTCCTGAACCCGTCTATAGGCAAGGTTATTGATCCATGCATGAATATCGTGAACAAGACCTTGAAACTCATGCAGATCTGTCATCTTAAGGGAGAACTTATTTACGTCCCCAGAATGCTGCAATAGAATGTTTGATACAATATTGCTCCTCCATGTGGAGTCGCCGCGGTGGAATTCCTTAACATCGAAAAGCAGATCAGGCATTGAACGCCATCTGAACCTCCAACTTCGCGACAGGATGCTCGTTCTGGTAGCTTCTTTTAGGGGCAAGCGGGCGAGAATGATATCTAGTGTGTTACTTGGGAGTTCAGTTAGTCTGTCAAGTTCCATGCTCAAATCTTTTTGTTGGGGTGGATACTGCAAACAGTTCATACAATATACGGAGTAAGAAAATATTAAATATGAGCCGGTGAAAAATATTATAGTCTGATTTGTACCAAAGGGTTCTACATTAACTACAATTTGGTCGAACAATCATACCTATACAGTACGATATGTAAGTGAGGAATTGATAAGGAATACTTCAATGAAGAAAATTATGCATGATTCTTGTAAATTCGAAAGCATAACATAGAGTCATAGAACAAGTCACTTTGACATACCCAAGGAGTTGTGCTCTCCAAAAAGAATATTATAGCGGAGATGTTGGCAAATTGTAACTTCTCTTCTTTCTTTCTTCTTTTTTTATACTTGTTTCACAAGTGAATGGTAGGGTTTCAGAAAAGTAATTAGGTAACAAAGTATAGAAATCAAGATAGGAGAAATTCTTAGTTTTCTTTTGTTTGTTTAGTTTAATAAGGAAATCTACAGAATTATTAGTTTTTCACAATTTTCACCTGTTTGTTTAATTCATATGGAAAGTTAAGGAAAATTTAAATATACTAAAAATTACCATTATAACCTTATCGCATTAATGAGGTGTTTCAACCTTAATTCAAAAGTTTAACAAAAAGGGACTTCACCTATACTAGGAATATAGTTGTACCATGTGATCTTCTCCAACTAGACTAATCTCAAGTAGTTCAAGTACGTAATTTAATAAGGATTCATAAAAGTTTACCCATAAAATAACTAACACTACTAAAAATAACTAAATACAATGAAAACAACGAAGTAAGTCCTAAAAAGTAGTCTACGAAATGCTATGATTTTTATTCTAATCAAAGATTCATAACATAACTACGGAAAGTTCATATCTTCCTCTTCAACCAAATTTCACGCTTGTGGACTGGCAATCTAAAGAAACAACGTATCAATGTTGCATCCTTTGCAAGCAATTTATATGCAGTGAATAACGAATCATCATCTAATCCCAACAGTTCTAACTCTTCCCAAATCTCTTGTTCTGAATATACTTGTTGCCTGAATTTCTATATGGACGAATTATCTTATTCTATTGCTTCTGAAAACTTGCTAAGTTCATCTTCATCACATTACAATTTTCAGTGAAAGCATCGATTACTTTCGCCTTCTTTTTTTGGTAAATATTAAATTTTATTATAAACCAACAAACATTCTTACAACCAAACTTTCCATGTTTCCACAGAACTTTCTATTACATATCTTTACTTATCAAAATTCTATTGTTATAAAACCAAAAACCATTGTTTGCCTTGATTTGTCGCTTGTTTGCAATTTAAGCCTGCAACTCTGATCTTCATTTCCATCTTGATTTGTCTGATGAGTATCTCTAGTCTGATGACTTTCGCATTCCACAAGCAATCATTCCTAGCCCACCAGATACTGCAAACTAGAGCATTTACAGCAGCATTGATCACTGACTTCTGGAATGTAGACATTTTACTCCTTGAAATACCTTTCCCTACTGACTTTGACTTTATATCTTCTCTGCATTTCTTGATGTTCAGCCAACATACAAGTAAATCATAACATTTGCTGCTATAATCACAATTCAGAAATAAATGAGCATTTGTTTCTCTGGTCTTCCCCCATAATAAATAGAGATCAGTATCACACACACCCCATTAAATCAGTTTATCTTTTGTCTTCAATTTTTCCAAAGAACACATCCAAGCGACAAAATTATGTTTTGGTTGAGCTATTTTACACGTACCATATAAATCTGCTCCAAACAATTTTTTGTTGCATTGGCATTAACCACTTATATCCAGAAGCAATCGAATACAAACCTCTTGAGTCAACACACCATGCATCAGAAGAGTAGGTGTAGGCACAGGGGGCCCCTATCTAAGGGAAATGAATCCACTTAGACTAGGTAAACCCATGGGCCTACCCGCTAGATAGTTGAATGCGCATGCTATTGAACAAGAGCCGACACCAATTTTATTTAAGCACGCATATATATACATACTATTAGGAAAACAATTGGAAAACCCGTTTTATATTATCTTGTTATTAATAGGCGATTTAGATATAATAAT
>ONZK01001039.1:70142-97435 GCA_900322385.1 Pharnaceum exiguum | reverse complement strand
CCCCCCCCCCCCCCCCCCCCCCCCCCAAAAAAAAAAAAAAAATTACCCTAAATCTCAACTTACCCGTCACAGTTCCTCAATCAAATCAAATAAATTTTAATTGTTTGGTAAAGGTGGGGATGTTACAAAGGAAGGGGAGCAACAACCCCTAGGCAATGGTGATCGAATGGTGAAGCCTTAAGGTTGAGAAGCTTCAGATAGCAAAGGAAGTCTTACAAAATAATAATAAAGAAGTTCTGGAAAAAAAAAACTAAAAATTAATGAAGTTTTTCATTGGCATAGCATCGGTTCTCTCCACCCTTCCTCTACTTCTACAAACCAGTTGTAAACTAGTAAAAGGATTAAATGTGATGAAAATACCAAATACAAAAATGGGTAAAAGTATAATTTGATGGTGGCTACAAATGATTTGGAGTCACCTCTTTGGTGCGGCTCCTGGTGAAATTGACAAGTAGAGAAAAGATGGAGAAGAACTGGGTAAGTGGATGCAAAACTGCAAATTAAATGCATACTGTCTTATGTTTTTTTTTTTTGCAATACTGTCTTATGTATTTGTACAGCAAAGGAGGATAGGTATTTGGTAATATAAAGCATTTAGAGGATTTTTGTTTTTAGATAATTATTTAATTTGATTGATCGTATTTATTTTTTTGCAAAATAAATAGAAGGGAGCCAATTTGCACATGATTAGTAACGTATGGAGATGAGCTGCTACATGAGAAACGTAAGGCTTGTAATTGCACGTTGTGGTAAACGTAAGGAGCCTATTTGCCACTTCCCCGCTTTTCTATCATTAGTGACTCTGTTTGCTGTGAATCCTGTGATTACATGGAAAAGGTGCACATAATAATCTGCTTAGTGGTTTTTTTTTTGAGGGATCTGCTTAGTGGAATAAATGTTGCATTAAGGAATAAAATCCTCCAATTTGTTTGGGTTAACCTCCAAAAAAAATCAAAATACTTGAGGTAAACTAAAAATATCTTTGTTAAAAAATACTTCTCCTTCTTTTAAAGAAATATGACCTTACTTGGAGCATGTTTTCAGCATTTACAAACTTATGTTAAGGTTAATTCAATTTATTTCAACTATGTTTTGTTCAACTCAATTCAATTCAACTTATTTTTATAGATGGTAAGAAGTTATTACAACGATATCAATTCATAATATTTGTATATCATTGAAAAGGTCAAATTGTGTAGTTTCATAGAAGTTCAACGAGTTCAATAAGTAATTTGATAAAAATATTAAATATTAAATATTAAATAGTAATTTCTCGTAATTCAATTTAGTTTAGTTAAATATATTATCTAAACGATGAAGACCTTATTATTTGATAAAAGAAAAAAATAGCCTTAATGTTCGACAACTCATTAAAAGATGATGTCTCGTTCCTCTTTTAAAGTGTAGGGAGAAAAATACCTTCAATTCTTAAGTATATCATATATAAGTTTTCACTGGACGCTTATTATCAAAAGATGATAACACATATCTCATTAGTCATTTTACAAATGTTATTAGTTACGAGTAGTATCTTAATATTAGTAATAATTTCACACTTTGTATGTTCATACAATCATAGCTGGTGTACCAAGACTTGTTGGAAGAATACAATCTACGGAATTACAAGTACTTGAGCTTTTGTTTTACCCTTTAAAATATGGTAGAGTAATCGTTAATTGTTCCAAACATGTGTTTATTGAAAATGGTGTTACATGTTACTATGTTCCATTTTCCCATCTGCAGTAAAAGTACAGAGCTAGATAAATTGAATAATATCATGAGTTCATGATGGCATAACATTCATGAAATCGTGGATACTGTGGGTCGGCGAAAAGGGTGGAATGGTGGATGCAATATTTCCCCCCATCAATTCATCAAATAATACCTCCGTCCTGAGTAGTTCAATCTGTTGCACCGAATGCCTTTTTTGAGGAGGTTATGGTGGTCAGCCGAAGGGATAGTGTCAGCCTGAATAACCGGCACACACCCCCACTCATTAAACACGTACATAGGCATCACGAGAGGCAAAGATGCTACTAATAAATAAACTTGAGCAAAATTCATTAGGATAAGTTTGACATGACATTTTTAGAGCTTATAAGTTATAATGGTAATTAAGCTCTTACAGCCAAATAATCTCCTACAATAAGCTCTTATTTTCTTAAAATAAACTCTTAATTGAAACGCTATTAAACGTAGCATTTGATAAAATAAGCTCTTATTATATACGATTTAAACAGCTCCAGGTTTGAACATGTTCAAATACAGCTAACAACGTTGAACGGTCAAATCAAAGCCTTAATCGTAGCGCAAGCTGAGTGGCTGTTGTTCATCGGTTCATGTATAAAACACCCCATCTACTATAGGTGGTGAATTGGTGATAAAGCTACTACTCTAATTTAAACATCTATAACTCTTGAATACACCACCGTCATATTGTACACTTACAAATTAATTGCTAGTTAGTTGACACGATTAATTGCTAGTCACTTAACACGATTAATTACCCCAACAGTGACCTTATTTTTTCTTTTTCATTTGAGTGGAATTCACCAGACCGGAAGTGTGTGACTGCCCTTCTAGTAGGAGTTTTTCCTAGGGAGGGTACAGAGCTCTAGGCAATTACACACAACACTAGTACCGTATAATGCAGTAATTGGTCTATCTCGGAAGCAATCTTTGTTTGTTAAATTAGGGTAAGACTACATATACCCTGACCTCGAGTACTTCTATTGAATTGGGATTTATACTTGGTTATTGTTGTTGGAGTACAGTTTAACACATCGTATGTCCGTATCCACCAGAAGAGAAGTCGAATTCAGTCATTCCATCTGCAAACGTACACTTTTTTTCGAAAGAGTCCGTACTCGTTTTTAAGTGCCCTCAAGGCCTCATTCATCAAACTATTTAAGGAAAGACAACAAACATAGACAGAGTGTCACAACGCTTAATAATGTTGGTTTTAGTATTAATCAAGCATAAGAGCATCATCTTTGGTCCACATCAACTGCTCATGTAGACATCATTATCACCCTAACTCATCGATTTGTAACCACATCTTAATCGCCCAAAGTATCTCATGGTCGGTCCAACTCATCATCCAGTCCTCATTACATACACAAAGGTCCCAGATAGGAACGAATATAGCAGAATATGCAATATATCAAATGTTACCTATCTCATTCGCCACCCCACCTATATGAGATCATATGGCTACTATCCATTTTAAAGCGTCCACTGAAATCACAATCTTAATAAAACCTAAGAAACTAGACCTGTGCCAGATCACATGCCATTCAACGTTTGGGGGCACAATATGGAGGAAATGGTCAAAAGAACCGGTTAATGTAACAGACAGCGAAAACGAAATTGCAACTACAAAAACGAAAGATAACTTCGATAAAGAAATAGAAAACACAATTTTCTCTTTGATTTGCCTTGTGTGAGCACTTTTGGGCCTTAGAAACAAGGATGAGAGGACTTGCATGTAATGAACAAGGTAATAAATTTTTCATATTTTTGCGAAGAACAAGATGACAACCTGCACATAATGCAAAACTAGGCCCTGGAATGACTAAAATTAGCTTGCACAGTTAGAATCTCACTATGTTGGATCTGGCAACATTTGAAATTATGAGGCCCTATACATCTATACAATGAGCTCGTCTTCTAGGTAGTTGTACTCGAAAGTGAAGTCCGTTTTGATTCTCTGGCACCTGAACATAGAATCGGACTGTCAGTAGAATCGAACAAAAGCCCCAAGGTAATACAGAAATATTCTGCAGGACCACAGAAGATATCGGTAAGACCACCATTGCACACTCCATAAAGATAATACAACTACAACATCAGCTGAGTGTAATCTCCATTTAATGGGGTGCTTGGAGGTCAGGATGTACACAACCTTTCCCCTGTTTGAGAAAACAGGGAGGTTATTTCCGAGATTGACCCTAAATGCATTGTTTCATTGAAGTATTGACTTCCCACAACTTCACTAATAAGAAGTACAGGAAGTAGTCATTTTGCTAGTCCATAGCAAAAAGATGGAGATAGTTATATCAACTTCATAGGCAATGGAGATAGCACAAAAAAAAAAAGGAACAGAACTTGTCAAACAGGCAAAAAAACCAAGATGATGAAAATGTAGATTTTTTAAAGATAAATTACTATCTCACAACTCTGATTACGCAGAAACTTAGAGACCTACAAATTATGGGGCTGTGCTTTCAAAAAAAAAAAAATATGGGCCTGGTGGAACTTATAACATCAGACACCACTACCCTCGGTACGGCAGACAGTCCACATTAAGAAATAAAGAAAAAGGAACGCACAAATGAAAAATCACGGGATAAATATAGTTCATATTTGAACTATTGCTGGCCCATGACATGAAACTAAACAACATAGACAATGACGCTACCTCCCTAGAAACGCGTAAGGGATAAGTTAGTGAATACGTACCATCCTTGGTCTTCACTGACATGAAAATCGAAATATACATAAGTTCCCTTTTCATATTCATCAGTGGCAACTTTTGGCTCCTCGTGCCTCTGAAACCATGTGTTGAATTTTCTATGATATCTCCAAGATTGCTTCTTTAACTCTTTTGCAGCCAAATATTGTTGGTATGTATTCTGCATATGTATTTCAAGATGAACTACAAAATCTAAAGAAACAAAGTTGCATTCTCATATACACAGAGATTAACATAACGCACCGGCTGATAGTAAAACGCAAAGAATAATGTGTCAGTCCCCATTGTATCAAGACCGAACCGTTCCCACAAAGCAGGGTTGTTCACAATTGGTGCCTGGACTTGAGGATAGCTAGGAGGAGTCACTGCAGGGTGTCTCTGCATAAAGCATTCACAAGTAAACAGGTCATACATACCCAGAAATCAAGTTGCAATCAAAATGAAAAGATCATGCCAAGAACTCGTACAGGAGTGTAGCTCTTTGCTCGTTCTGTGTCCTTCGGCTGAGGAAGTTTACCATAAGCAGCTTCAAGCATCTTCAAATGGAACTGGCGTTCATGAACTCCTCCTGAACTGGCCATTCCACTAATGCTATCACCAACAGCTCCAAGGTCTGAGACACTTCTTCGGCCAATAACTCCAAGACTTCCAGCAGGTTGACTGGATTGTAAAGGCTGCCCAGGGGAAAGATCAACATCCCTTACCATTTGAGAGGGTTCAGACAGTGGACCAGATATTGCTCCAGTCTGCAAAAAAGTACCGAGTTATAATAAAGATGTACGAGTTGAGAAATATATAGTTCAACAAATTGAAAACTGCTTCAACAGATGAATCAAAATTAGATCCGCACATGATCCGTGACAACATTATTCTGCGATTTCACAATTGAAACCTAGAAAGCAATCCAGGACCCTCATATTAGGAGTTAACATTAAATGCTTCATCCACAATTGAGGAAATTCAAAGGAATTTCCGTTGGATAAAGGCTGGGTACCATACAGTTTACCCCTTAAAGATTTATAATAATTAGAACAAGATGCAGAGGACAACAGTATGTTATTGGGACCAAGCAAACCTTGCAATAACATGTGATAAGAACATCCCCTTCTCCATTACAGTCTCCTCAGGCATGACTAATACAGTTTCCATTAAACCAGTCACTCTGAGCAAAAGATCAGGACTGGAGGTTTCTATACAGTGACACTTGGGGGACTGACATAATATGCATAGATTGCAACTTATGAGATGCCTTGAGTCAATCTGACAGCTGAAAATAAAAAAAAAAGAAAAACTTACAGACATATCCTTCATATAAGAAGCACTAAGATCCTCATCGTTCATCAAGTTCTTGGAAAATCCAGAACCAGGAGCCACTTCAGACACCATATCATCAGTTAAGGTTTGCTGTTGCTGCTCCTCAATAACTGCAAGAGCATCACCTTCATTACACAAAGCTAAACACACAGAGGACCTTGTCAAATTTCTTAGTAAAAACTATGGCTAAAAGTGCAAGATATACATGGGGATAAAAAGACAATTAACTACCCGAATCGTTTTGACCTCCTAGTAATGAACTCTGCTGAGTGTGATGTATAATCGATTGCTGCACAGAAGGAGCTGTTGCAGTACTTACACCTGAGGACTGATTGCCTAGCCCAAGACCAGCTTGAGAAGAGATAGATGAGCTTTGAGAACTTAACTGAGAAATGAGAAGACATATCAATAAAACCACAATTCAGGCTGTCAAGAAGGGACAGACCAACAGCAATTCGAAAAGCAAATGCCGCCTCAAAGACGAATCAAAAAAGTAATGTGGTGCATAAGATTCTGGTTCTAATCCCCGTAGCTAGGGCCAACGTATATAATAACATGCGTATTAACTTTTGAGGACCAGGCTTAAACAGATTCTTGTGAGGAGGAATGGAATATCGAAGAAACAAGGGCGTCGGCCAGAGACACCAACGGAGCCACAAGATTTGAGCTGGGACAGTTCAGTGAGCAGCTAGCATGAAGACACGGAGGATTCAATTTTCAAATCTCCCACAAGGAGGCGTGCTAAATGAATTAAATCAGACTAAAATTTTTTTTATAAACACAATAATTCATTATATTGAAGGCTACCAGTTTGTGACTGTGTATCTGCATATTAATTTACCCACTAGCATGTGCGGCTTACAGATGCAAATATTTTCAGATAACTACAATAATAAACATAAGTCCTGAACAAGGTATGAAAAAGTAGCCTCTTAGCTATATTTCATTGAACAGCTTTTAAGAAAAAATAAAGACAAAATGAACTGCAGACCCATTAAAAAAAGGGACAACTGTGGGAAGTCAAACATTGGGCTATAATGAGAGGCTAATTGTCATCGGCTCATAGTGTACAAACAGTACCGCAGGTGGACAATTTAGCTTAAGCAAAAATCATGGCCTCCAAAGCAGAATAAGGATAATGCAACATGATCACCTGACCTCATTAAGTCATTATACATATGGCCGCACAGAGATATCAATGTTTAATTTCCTATCACCAAAACGACTGCCCTATATGTTTCCAACCTCTTGAGAGTCAGGATAGGGCAAAGATGTTAGCACCATCACATCAACATACCAGTCAAGCCAACTCCAGTGGAGGGCACAATTAATACCCTCAAATTAACCATACTAACGTAAGTGTATCATACCGCCACCAAAAACCGCAATATATCAGTCAAGCAAATTTATAAAACAAAAGGAGAAGGGAACAACAAAAGACGCTAAAATGAAAAGGACAAAGTGAAAGGACAGTCTTCTCTATTCAACAGGCAGATTAAAATAACTAAGATTATCAGCTATGAACAAAAAAAACCCTGCTGCTATCCACTGACAATAGGCAGAATGCTAACCTGTTGCAGGAGTGGATTTTGCTGCTGCCCAGGTAAGTTTTTAGAGTTCCCTGCACCAAGGTTTTGCATTCCAAGAACGTTACTAGGACCTTGTTGCCTAATATCCTGCAACCTCTGCAGGAACTTCTCTCTTTGATCAGGAGCAATTTCAGTTCTGCCACGGATTTGCCCCTGAGTATGTAAGAAAGCAATAAGATTATGTACCATTAATCTCCACTTGATTTAGCGAATCCAACAGAAGGCATAACAAGGAACAATTAAATATCCCGTTCTTTTCTATATAAAGCAAAAGATGTTCAGTTTAACAGGCGACTAAAAAACACATGCATCCCTGCAATTGAAATTTATAGCGTTCACGAGCATCTTGTGAATAAATACACTTCAAAGCAATAGTACAGTCTTTTTTTTTAGATAAGAAAATTTGTTATTAATGGATTGGAGGACAAGCTGTCCTCTTAACAACAAATTACAAGTTAGAGCAATTCCTTTGCAAAATAGTCTAATAAAATAAAATAAAAAACCCATGGATTCCTATCATTCATTTGTGTGAATCCCCTTTTGGTCCTTGCTAGCTGAACAAAATTAATTTTGGGCATCAAGGCTATATAGTTTTATAGTTGTTGGATCATTCATTTATGTCAGAATCCTTCAGAATGTACGACTTTTCATAGTACTTGCCCCATTACTGCCAATCACTTTCTCTGTGACTGCCATCACCACAACATGCGGATGTAAGTTGTAACTTATAACAGGTATTATTGACGAATATGCCAGGGACTTGGGCCATCATGACCTTTGATCAATATTGTGCATTGCAACACTACTGAATAGACAATCTAATCTGCACACACACCAGACTCATCATTGGGGGCACAAAGAAGAAACATGTAGGACTTACCACTTCATTTTGACTCTGAAATGTGCTTCCAGGTCTCCACTGCATTCCAGGAGCTACAGATGACGAAATGGGTCTCCCAGCAACTACTACAGCATCATTAGAGTCACTTAAATTAACTATGTCAAAATTCACAATTGGCTACGTATGTACAGGTGACCCTATCATGTTACTCAATAAACAAGTTATAGTTTGCATTATACCATTACTCGCAAGCCTTTCATCAGATCCCAGCAGATTCCTTTTGGCCACCTCTGATGCCAACGGAACCGAGCCCAGGGTCATACCACTGCTAGGGATTGTAGTCGCAGAACTAAGAGGGATGTAAGCAGTAGGTTGGCTAGAGACACCACCTCTACTAATACTCCGGCCCAGTGCAGAAGTGTCTGTCAGAGCAGGTGATGCTTTTCTACCAGGGAAGTTAGTTGATTCTTCATCTTTAGCAATATTTGAGAAATTCAAAGGAGAAGACGGCACAGTAGCTGCTGCAGTTTCCAAGATACCACGTGCAGCGACTGAACCTGAAATAGCTGAAGCGCTTGGTACCGCAGAAGAAAGAGCTGATGAGTTTGACACAACAGTTTGACTTGACAGTGCATTAGACGGATTCAAAAGATTGACAGTGCTACTTTTGGAAGGAGGAGTCTTTGGTACAACATCAGCATTATTGTCTTGAGGCATAGTCTCATCTTGTTCTTGAATGGAAGGAATTGGCTGAGGTGATGTGACTGTCGACTGCAAAAACAAATAAGATTAAAACAACATATCACGAGAACTCCAGAATGAAAACACACCATTGCTACTATAAACCAGCCAAGAGTGAACTAGAACTATAGGATGACACACAGGTATCATGAGAAAGATGGGAGAAGAGTAGAGTGGTGTATTTTGACAAGATATTACCAATAAAATGAGGGAACCCTAATCCCCACCTGATCTACACCAAAAATTGAGACATAGATAGACAAAATATTATGCAATCATACCGCTTGTGCAGACGTGCTACTCATTGATGTTTTTAAACTCAGAACTGAGCCAGTAGCAGCAGCACCCTGCCAAACACCAAGAGGGAAAAAATATGACAAAGGTGTCTAATGCAATGAGAAATAGGACTTCTCTCCTCATTCCCTGGAAACAGTAAACTTAATATCAGGTCTAAACAAAATAGCCAATAGTTATTGCCATATTTCAAACCCCAAAATTCAATCCCTGTGGATTTATGACCACATATAGCTACAGCAAAGATAAAAGAATCACCGACCAAAGACAAGCAAATACATCAATAGACAACTAATCTACTGATTAAACGAACAACTAAAATGCACCAATGAAAAGTCTGGACCGAGCACTAAAAATAAATGCAAGTTACAAACAGTGTGCAAGCAAAATCCATAGTGAATATTGATCCACTAATGTGCTTGGTTAGTAATCTCATTCCAATCATACCAACTTTGAACAAATGCTTAATTCAGGATATCTCCCACACATGGGGCACAGTTTATGTAATTTTAGTAAACAGGTCACACAAAATAACTAGCTTAGCTGATCAATGCCTAGCTTGTCTACCAAAATGAACAGCATACTGAAACAGAGAGATCACTTCTATTTGATTTGGACACAAACAAACACACACAAGAAAACTTCTTCACGGGATCTGAGTACAATACACAAACTTCTTACTGGGGCTGCGTACAACGATTACACAATACACAAACTTCTTAACGGGATCTGAGTACAACGATTCACCTGTGACTTCAAGCCCTTCATCTCGAAATGGGTAGATTTGAAAATGACCGCAACACCAGTGTTCAAAAATTCATAAAGCAGAAGAGCAAGAATAAAATGGAAAAATCAATCAGCCAACTGAGAAAAAATTGATACCCTAAAGTTTTACACCAGAAACCAAGACGTAACAAGCTGCTAGATGAGCGTGTGTAACAAATAGCTCTACACACCTTCACAAGAGTAGGTTGACCCATTGTAACAAGATCTTCAAGGGATTCCACTTTATCTAAAGGTAAAGTACTGTAGAGCTCATCAACATCACTGAATTCATCAAAATCCTCCTGCAAAAAATGAATATAAATAAACAAGAGAAGCAATATAGATACCTATTTGTCTGCATGACTACTATATATCAGCAATGAACAGCCCAAACGCATCTAATAAAATACATGGTTTCCGCAGCACAATAATCACAGTATAGCAAAATAATACATCTACTCACCTGATTGCGCTCTACATAATCATCTAGAAAGTCCTTCACATCATTAACGTGCTCTGCGCTCAACTCATCATTATCTAGTAATCTCAAGATCAATTCTAACTTCATTATATGGGCCTTGTGACGAGATATGGAAGTCTCCAGGTGTGTCTGCAGGTAAAACTTTATTCATCACCGCATTCTTTCGAGCTAAGCCTCATCTATCAACATTCAATTTCCAATCACAAATATAAATAGATCAACTTTTCTGTCTCACCAGTCTAGGTGGCCTAGTTTTCCCTTTTTTAACCGATAAGCCTTCCATCTCAGCCTCAAAACCATCTATCTGTGATTCAAGCTCCCCCACCTGTAAATTGCACAAAAATTTGCTTAAGTTATTGTTACAAGGTATCATGTAAGGCAATCATCTGCAGTTCTCCATACATGACGAATTTCACTCCTTTAAAAGAAAAACAAGGAAAGAAAAAAGTTCTAGCCTGTTCATTTCATAGCTGTAGAAGTATTCTACATCAAGAAGTATGTAATAAGGACCACCCGTAGGACGTAGTTTAATGCAACAAAAATTATCCGACATTCATAACAAACTTGCTAAATAGGAACGCCATAACACATTAACAAATTTTTCCTGCCACTAAGGTAAGTCAGTCATAATGAGTACAGCAACTGAGGTGGCATTGGATAATCTACTTCCTGCTCCCCAACAACGAGAAGAAGAATTAAATTATGGTTCATGAGGACATATAGCAGTTACAGAATAGCCAGTCATAATAATCCACGCAATAAGCATACCACACGTCTAAGTTCAGACATGAAAGAAGTAAATCACATTACTGCAGTAAGAATTGGCTCCCGCACAAGGTAGGAGAGGCGGCGGGGGGGAATGTACACAGCCTTCCCTAGTGTACTGACAACAAAGAGCGAGTGTTTCCAACTGACCTTAGATTCACGACAACCATCTACTAATATTTCACAAATAGAGCGTTCCAATTGACTCTAAAGATTCAAAAATTCAAAAGCACGACAACCATTTAAACTTTCAAATTTTATAGGAAGCGCAAATAACTAATTCAATGTAGTCCGTTAGAATACAAACAAAAAAGAGGACAAAAAATGAGTCCTTGACTATAATCTTTCCCAAACAACAGTATCCCAAAGTCAGATCAGGAATCCTCATAAGGATATACAATCTCAAGAGGTAGATACAAGTAAAACTATCCCAAACAGCACTATTGAAATACAGTACATTGAACCAACCACTGACTAATACATTTCTTCGTAGTTCGTACAGATTATGAGTAATTTCAAGTCCTCAAGTCATGTTGTACAAAAAATTAAGAGAACCAAATGTTTTGCCACATACCACATTGTTCAACCACTCTCTTGTCTCTGACTTTGCTTTTTCCTTTGGATCCTGTCAAAATGTCACCGAAATGAATGAAAACCCATTACGATAGCAGTCCCACATTTACAGCTTTGGTAGGCAAGGTTAAATGCCTTGTAAACAGAAGGAAAAGGTGAATGTACAAAAACAGCAAAGTTGTCATGTTACACAGACTCCATATAATAGTCCTGACTGAGCACATGAGCTAATGTCAAACTACAAGAATATCAAATACTTTAGAACCGCTTCAATTAGAATACACAAAAATGATACTGTGTAGTTAGATATATGAGAGTGATTCTCACGAACAGAGTGGGAATTCTTATTTAAAAAAGGTCCCTTATTTCTATGAACATGAAACTGATATCATGAACAGAGTGAGAATTCTCTAACTTCATCAAAAAGAAACAACAAGATAACTAAGCAACATGCATGGTAAACATAAAAATGGAGATACTAAAGGGAAGTAGATAGCATTCAGAAACTTACAGTTTTCGGCTGTTGGCCAAGGCCTTCTTTTGAAAATGCTTTCGTCTTGGTCTCTTTCTCACATATCTTAAACCGCTCCATCTCCCGTTCTATCTGTTTCCGGGCATCCACCAGAGCCTGCTCATAAGATGCACTAACCTACGTCAAAATATAACGGAAAAGTTAAGCTACATAAAATTAGGGGAACATTTTGACATTCTAATTTAGTAAATAAACTAGTATGTTTTCTGTCAAAATAAATATATAAAACTAGTATGACTGATTCACAAAGGCTTCTGATTTATTAATTGCATTACATTACCACAAAATAACCTCCTACATACAATATACATGAACATGCAGGTTTTAAATGTCACAAGCAAGTACACTTTCCTGTAATAGTGATCAACATTAAGCACGCGTAGATTTTTTCAAACCATTAGGAAAACTAAAACGCAGTTCTAGAACAACTCACTGAGTAAACCATAATGGGAACTTAACAAAAGCGCCAGGACGCAATTTCAAACCATTTCTTTGCCCTAGCCAGCTCTAAAATGCAACTTTTTATGGATCAAAATGGTATTGGAATACTTTTATCTTGGAAATTCGACCTTTTGGGTACCCGAGGTTTATCATATTGTACGATTGGGTACCTGATGTATTCAATATTCTTTTTGGGGTACCCATGAGCTTCAGTTTCATTACCAATTTGGGATTTTGACCGTTGAGTATCACGGTTGACCGTTAAAAATGGTGACGTGGCATATCATTTTTTTTAAAGCGCTGAATGACCTTTTTACCGTTTCTATTATACTTGTACTTAATGTTGGGCGTCGAAGGGGTTGTTTGTTTTTATTTTCTTGCACACATAATGGTCATTTGACGAATTGTTGAGATTGAATGAATTTTTCAAAATCAAAGGTTGTGATTGTTTACCTTCAACGAACACAATCAATCTCATAAACCCAGAAAATCCCAACTGAAAAACTCATTCAATTACAACTATTAAACAAACAACCGTTATGTGTGAAAAAATAATAAAAATAAAAAACCCCTCCCGCGTCCAACATTATGCACAAGCATAATTGAAAGGGTCAAAAGGGCATTCTTGCTTAAAAAATCAAAAATAATATGCCACGAAACCATTTTAACGGTCAACCGCGGACTTAACATCAAAGCAACAAAGTGGGGACGGAACTAAACATTAGGTACTCAAAAAAAATATTGGATACTACAGGTACCCAATCGTAATCGTACAATATGGTAAAACTCGGGTACCCAAAAGGTAAAATTTCCTTTTATCTTTCCTTATCCTTTCGGTTTTTGTTTCGAAAATTAGGGTCAAGATATTTCAAAGATACCAAACGGGCTAAGGTTCAAAGAGGCCAATTGTAAGCAACTTTTAAGTGCAGCTAACCTATTTCCACCCTTCACAACAGATCGTCATTCCACATAAGCTAAAATCCATGTGTGAATTATAGCCGCCACCCCCACCCCACAACGTACCACTCTAATCCAAATCTAAGAAGGTCTCACTCCACCCCTAACAACCTCTTCACTCGCCCATCCCTTGAAACTTCTCACTGGGACCTCCCAAGCCTTCTCTTCTGGGACCAACGTTGCTGATGTTCCCTCATCTTATCTTCAGTAGCACATCTTCTCATTTCTCACCTTATCCTTCCTTGTATGCCCTATCATCCATTAGCACACACATCTCAACCACACTCACTTATCCTCTGAACACTCCCTTTCACACTGATAGAGCCTATGGGGTACAACTTTCACATAATACACGAGTCACACTTCTCCATTTCAACCACCCTACCTTTACCCTACAATCAACATCTCCATCCAGTTCTATATCTAAATACCAACCAGCTTCGTACAAAGTGCTCATACTCCATATTAAACTGTGGACCAAATAAACAGTACATTATTATATTCTAAAAGGCCAAGTTTCCCGCTGGTATCGTTCAATTCAGTTCAACTGAACTCCATATAACTTCAGTGTTCAGCAAAAGCTCTTCGATAATTTTAACGGAAATCAACTACAGCTCCTCAGCACACTTCAAGTCTTCAATTTACTTCAACTCTAACTACTTCAGTTAGCTCGGTTCCAGACGATAAGCTCAAGCCCTAACCATCTTTTAAACTACACTAACATTACACTATCAATCACATACCCACATGACAAATAACTACATTACTAAAAACACTACCAATCACATACCTAAATAATAACAAAAATAACCAAACAAATAAACAATGAATGAATTTAAAAAAAAAAACTCACCTTTTTATCCTTAATCTCACTTGATTGTATCCAAGTCTTAATCTGGTCCCTATACCGTTGCAACTTCTTAATCTCCTTCTTCAAATCTGCCTCAAACTTCTCCTTTTGGTTCGCATTGTCTGTATCGTAAACCTACAACCAAAACCACAAAAATAATGAAAAAAAAATCAAAAAAATAAAATAAAAAATACCCACGTTCCAAAATCCCAAAATGTACAAAACCCAGAAAGGAAATTTGAAAATAACAAAAACCCAGAAAATAAAAAATAAAAGACGAAAAAAGGACATTAGAAAAACCCGAAGAAAAAAAAAACCAGGAAGTAAATAAGTGAGGAGGGAGGGGAGAGAGAGAGAAGTAGAGAAGGGAAGAGAAAGGACCTTGTTCCAAATATTATCAAAGACTTCGACGCCTTCTTGTACTTTTTTTAAGACTCGATCGATCTCGCCTTGTAACTTCCTACTGGCGCCCATTTTGGGGGAATTTCAAGTTGGGGGTTTTGTAATTGGGAGGGTTAATTGTTCGATTTTGATGGTGGATTGAGGTGGAAGGGTGATTTTGAGGGAGGGAATTTGAGGGTTTTGTTTATAAGAGGTTTGGGGAAAGTGATGGACTGATTGTGAATTGGTGACGAAGATGAGTAGTGGATGAGTATAGCGACTCGGAGAAAAGGAGTGGGTTTTGGTTTTTACTATTTTTTTTTATTTAGAAAAACTAATTGTATTTATTTTTCAAAAAGTTTTATCTTATTACAAATGTGTTATCTTTTTCAAAAAAAAGTTTTGTTTTTATTTTACACGAAAAATTATGTGAACCAGTTTAATATACCATACATGAGAGAGGGGTGTACGAAAAATCAAAATGCAACTAAGTTTATAATATGAGAATTATATTTGGTATTTTCAATGGGTGAGAGATCAAAAGATCGAAAAAGTCACTAGTATGTCAAGGCGTGTATTAGACAGGCAGAAATTTACCTTACCCAAAACTAACCCGTAAATCGACCCGAGAAATGAGTTACAAACATGAAAACTTGATAGCAACCCAAAATTGACTGAACTTAACAAAATATTGGTTCAACCCAACACGGACGAAACAACCCAGTCCAATAACATATTAATAAATTAATATCTTACAATTCTAATTTATAATAATTATAATAAAATAATATATTTATTAATAAAAATAAAATTAATGTTTACATTTTAATAAAATATTAAAAAAAATATTTTTAGCGAACAAAATAAAATGTGTAAACCTAACCGGCCCGAACTCGTTACGACTCGAAAATGTCAAACCCAAAAAAATCCAAACTCGAACGACTGAAACCAAACAACATCTTACACTTAAGGTCATGTCTGGATTGGGGGTAAAGATTAAGGAGGTAATGGAGTGGAAGTGCTGGTGGTTGAAAAAGAAAAGAGGGAGGAGGGGAATGATTATTCTAATGGAGATGGCTTCGATAGATTACTATCAATTTGGAAAGAATTATTACTCTCTCACCTCCATTTTCTTCCATTGACCACTAGCCCCAACCATCTTCTCTATCTATTTTATTCTATTTTTCGTGTCCATTACCCTTGAATGATTGCCTCCAATTCAAGCGCGCCCTAAACGGCAATTATTCAAGGAAAGACAGACTAGGATGCTCTCTCACATTTTTTGTTAAAAACACCCTAAAAATGGAGTCTTTTCCCAAACTATGGTTCTTAACAAAAATAATTCCGACCCAACACCCACTTTGAAACTATTTCCCAAACTACCGTCCACGTCAGCAGTTTAAATGGCCCCGTTATAAAACTGATAAGTCGCCACTGACAATGACGACTCTTCCGAAAATAAGTGGCCACTAGCCGTGGCGACTTTGCACTTTTTTAAAAAAACATAAAATTTAAAAAAAAATAGAAAAAAGGCAAAGTCGCCACCAGACTTTGCCTTGTTTTCTTTTGGCTCATGTATATACACATAAGCCAACATAAAACAAGGCAAAGTCGCCACCTCTGACGGCGACTTTGCCTTGTCACAATTTTTTTTTTTTTAAAAAAAATAATCTAAAGTCGCCACTCAGGTAGTCGCCAGGGGCCGTGGCGACTTATTGTTCCTATAACGAGACCGTTTAACCTGCTGACGTGGACGGTAGTTTGGGAAATAGTTGAAAAGTGGGCCGGGGTTGAGTCGGAATTAAATTTTTTTAACAACCATTGGATAGGAAAAGACTCCTAAAAATGGAGAGAATCCTAATTTGAGTAATTTACACCATGTGTATATGATGGGTCATCAGTCATGTACTGTTCAGTTATACGGGTCTCAGATTCTCAGAGTATGTATCTATGTTGCCTATTAGTGCACCCTTTTCTTTTCTTTTTTGATAGGAAGCCTATTAGTGCACCTTGCATGATATGTCTATGAATTATCAACTAATAGTTGACAGTATTTTATTGATCATCTACTGATATTTGTTAGCTTCTGGGAATCCAATATACATGTCCATAAGTCTATTACATCGTATACAACTTCTTGATCAAACAAATGCATCGTAAATTTAATTGAATTGATATGAAACAACTAAACCCATGTGGCCATGTCATATAATGTATATCAACTGATCATCCCAATGAAACGGCTATATGCTGCCAAGCTTCCTATATATTGCTGATAGCTGTACTGTCAAAGAGCAACCAATTCATGCGCCTTCAAAACTCGTTGGTTGCTGTTTCTTGTTTATAGTCTGATAGGTTTGCTCTCACGTCCAGCTTAGACCATTGAGGTCCAGGTGCCTTATACTTGTAGGGCAATGATCAGTTTCAACTCGAGTATTAAGATCCAAGTCAGGATTCAAGGAAGCTAACTTGTACGTATCGTTGTCGAGCTCGAATGAGGCTGTTCGATGATGTATTTCGTTGTTTGGTTGCTCGACGTGTTTATCTCGTCCAAGCCCAACACTCATGGACAAATCACTGCAGCCTCCTTCCACCGGGAACATCATCTTTTCTCTGTCCAAATGTGTTGTTGGAAAAAGCATTGTACCACGCTCTTTATAGGTGTCTTCATACTCATTTCTCTCCAAGAATCTGGTTTCACTATATGGTCTTAGTCCGAGCTCGCTGTTGTGGATCTCTGGCTCTCTTTGGTTGGGTCCATCACAGGTGGTTAAGCAGCTGTCAAGTGAACAATCTTTGTGATGTTGAATTTGCTGCTTCAGGCATATTTCTTGCTGATCTTCTGCCAATTCGGTGACCGCAAGGTTCAAGCATTCACTGGAGACCTTGGAGACTAACTCAGATAGCTGAAGTTTTGCTGCTTCTAAACCAACTTTGCCGATATTCTGCTTTCCAAGAGTCTCCTGTGCTTTCTCTAGGACTGCCTGCAGGTACTTTCCCTGAGCCTCTATCCGAAGTTGTAAGCGTCTTTGTACCTATTGCAATCAAAAAAATCCTAGGTAAGTATGATATACACAGACAAATTCAAATGGAAGCTTAAAATACAGTTTGCAACACTAAAATTCTTGTTACATGCATGTCAATTCTTTTTTATTTCTTTTCAAACATACGAGTATCCTGCAGGTGGCATGCATTGTGACAAAATGTAACTAAAGTTTATCTTTTATTTTATACCCCACATCTTTGTCAGGACTGATCTTGGGGTGATCTCTCTGTAAGTTCTGAGCAGCTGATCTTGTTTCCGCTTTAGGTGAGTGGCCATTCTGTGTGATTCTGAAGTAAACAGGATCAAGTACCTCAAGCTGCTCGTGTAGCCTTCTCTGAACTTCAATTTGCATCTGCAGTGCCTCATTGATATGCAAGTTTCTGAGGTGTGAATCAAAGGAGCTGTGAGTATAAAATCCAGCGATGAAGTATCAAAGCCACACTTGAAGAGGTATAGAAATCGGATTTACTTGTTTGTTTGTTGCGTAATGTTGATGGTGCTTGTGTGGTTTGTATTTGTTTCAGGCATCTTGTCTCCCGCCATGACAACTGCATGTGTGTTGCTTTCAGTTTTGTTTCCATTCATCGTTGAGAAATCATCAAATCATACAAAAAAAGCAAGGAAGTTAACATACCATTTTTGTGTGTTCCGCTGGTGGCTTGTCCGTGGATATTTTTGCTGAGTCTGTACTTCTGCAAAGAACTTAGTTAACATTGATTCCTTTTTCTTACCAAGAAAAGTAAGAAATGAGAGAATCTACTTCAAAGATAACTATATAAGATGCTGATTAAAGAGTCTGACAGAAGTCAGAAGAGTTTTGACAGGTTTTCTGCCTAACATACTGATTCACTACTGCACAGTCTGCACTATCCTAACAAAATATTGGCGAAGTCTGAAGAACCTTATTGTTGTTGAACTACACTTAAACTGAGCATTCAGAATTAGAAGATCATGCAAAAAGCAGCAAAGACAACAATTACCTGAAGATGGCTCTTTAGATGGTACAAAGTCAGTCCTGGAATTCCCATAAGTTTCATAACTGTTTTGGGTGTAGCCTCTGCAAAATATTCAGAGGAAGCGGATCAGTCGAAGTGTACTGTGTCAGTAGAAGTTTCTGCGAGATAATTTTTTAGAGAAAGACATACTGTCTGCTCCTCCCAGCTGATTTACTGCTTCTACAAACCGTTCATGAAGATCAGGTGTCCATTTTAATCGCGGTTTGGCATCGGTTGATAGGACAAGACTTGAATCTCTGCTACCATTCCCCCCTTGTAGAAACAATTGCCTTTCATGGTGTGTCACCATTCTTGGAGAAGGGTACATGGTATTCCCTTGGCTATTAGTATGATGAAACATATCCTGAAGATGATCATTCAACCTTAGTTTGTTGCTAAACTAGAAAATTAGCACTAGCTTGCTCGGGCTATGACTTTTACCTGACAAGATCGACTTTGCTGTACGTTTCGAATATCTCAAACTTTACTTCTATCTTCGAAGATATTTGCTTCTTGCTGTATACTAGTGTGTGTTCTAATTTCTAACTCTCAATACACCAAATTGCGTCGGCTGTTCAGACAGAGAAGTATATGCTGTTTCCCTTACCAATTTTCCTTCTAGTCTCTTACAGAAGAACTGAAGAGTGGGATGCTTTTATAGGAAGAGAGGAAGAAGTGATGAAAAGTTGTGAAGAGAATATGGAATCTTGGACAGAGCCAACAATGAACGCAACCTAATCCATATTTTCATAGCAACTCATAAAAGATCTTGTCCTAAATGCCAATTTGTGGTCCCTTGATGAGCCCACTTTCCACACTCAGAACTAAACTTTAAGTTTGAATTGCTCAGAACTGAACTTTTTCAAAACATACATATCTTGCAACAGGTACCAGAATAGATGCACTCAAATTTCTTATTATGTGATTGCTATATTCTGTGTTTCAGAAGCCGCGCCTTTTCTCACTAGTTATATTCTATAATTTGGCAGAACTAGAACCTTATTCCCAGATGGTGTACCGTGTACAGGAATCCTATGACTAAGACAGAAGAATCTACTTCCTTTATCTTCCTGGAACATTGAAGTCTTTCACCCTTCGTCCACCCCCACCGATCTGTTAATAATTTGCAGGCTTGCAACCCTATAATGTTCTGGCCTTAGTCTGCAGATCATCTTCTCAGTTCTATGTAATTGTGGATGAAGGCTGATCGATCGCATTCTATAAAATGGTGTAAGTGAAGATATAAACAATGTTCTATGTAACTTGTTAACTTGTTCCAATAGGGACTGTACAGGGAAGATTCTGTTGACTGAAGCTTTCATTATACACCCTTTTCTTTTATGGATATAGACAAGCAGAAATTTGGAGAAGATTCTTATTTCAGGACATTGTTTGAGAGCAAAGCATGGAATAAGGAATACATACTATCATATCTCCCTATGAAGTTTGGTACTGATTCAACCCCCATAGTTTATTTTGAACTGGTGGACCCAAAATTTTCCTTATTGTCAATTGGTTTCAGATGCCAGTAATGCACTGCTTGATTTCAGACTGCAGGTTCCATCCAAAAGTTAGCAGTATTGTACTTGCTTCTTTGCTTCTTTTCTGAAAGATGCCAGTCATCTTTTGCACTTGCCTTGCTCTTGACTTGTTCTTTGATACTTACCACCTTTCTCGGATCAATATTGTATATGAGGACACATAGCTGCGCCAAGGAAATTAATCTATTCCAGAAGATCAAGATCTTAAATGTTGTCTTGCTGAATCACAGTTTATCGACGTATGTCCCCTCGCATGTTGCTTATGAAGGCCCTGCTGAGGCATCACATCAAAAAGGAAACTCAATAATCTACTGATAAGTTAAAGCAGACATTTTGTGAGCATGTGCAAACTGGCATCATTGTATCCAAAATTTATCACTTGCTGAATAATTTTCCTCTTGAGAACATTCTGAAACTATTACTTGGAGAATTACAGATGGCTATCATCACCATTTCATGATACGTTGGAGTAATCTACTCATCTTATGACTTACACCCTGTACACTGAATTGTAACAGTTGATGCTTGCCTTTTTCGGTTTTTTAGTTTAGCACTCAAGTGTTGGGATTCTCCATTTTCGACATTTCTGACTGATGTTTTTCAGATGATAATTGCTTGTCCTTCTGATTTCATAGCAAGAGTCTCAGTGATAACCATCAGTAGTTGATTGATGACTAATCATGTGATAATGATAACAAAGCAGCTGCGTAGTGGTCGAACAATATCAGCAATATGCAAAAACATTGGAATAAATTCATATTTGGCACTGGATTCCAAATCCACTCAAACTAATAATCCACATAAAAAGGCCTAATTGACTGATAGTGACATTCAGTGTATGGATGTCTGTGTTAGAAGAACCTAGGTCATTGCTTGATTATAAACCACCAAAGCAAAATCATTATCTGAAACCATGTCCCCTACAATTTTTTCTCTGAGAAATGGGGAATTTGGACTCCGGAACTCTGAACTGTATCATCTTAGTGCTTTCGGCTACTAGTTCGCTTTTATGCAAAATAATTTGATTCTGATTTGCCAGTACATATCAGGAATCAAGTTGGTTCTTTACAGAAAGTTTGACAGTAACTTCGTCAATAGTTACTTGGCAAGTGGAAATTATAGAAGCTTCAGCCAAATAACCTCCTGCCCAAGTTACTTCCCCTACGCATGCGCACATATACACACACAAAGTTATGTAATTAGTCCAAACATTTGTACAAGTTTCTGTGAAGTACTGCTTCCTGAGATAAACAATATTGATTGATTCTCCATGATAAAGTAAAAACAACAGAGAAATTCAGGCCTTTGCTAGGGAAGAGAGGACTAATGGATTGTAACTTTGTAACATGTTTCAATATGCCTCTCGATTAGTGATGAGCATCTAAGAAGGATAGGGTTCCCAGTGATGGACATCTAGCCAGCACATGTATGTCTCCTATATAAAGAAAACTCTAGTCGTGATCTTCCGATATGCTGTGTAATAGAACTTCACTACAAGTATCTCTCAAGCTGTGATTGCCATGAGAAGATTACATGAATAAATTATCTCTAATTACATACACATATTAACATAAGCATGACTATTGCTGATTCTTTATCGACTATTAGTTTGCTCTTTAACATCAGTTCATCACTATAATGGTAACACTAGCTGCATTGTACTAGCTTGAATGTACGATTATAAACTGCCCTTTTACTCACAAACTTGTCACTTGCATGATGAGACATTGAGACCACAGTACAGAAGATCTAAGAAAACATGCTATTATATCATATCTAGGACAGTGGACATAAGTTAATCACCCCACAATAGGATATATTCACTTAATATTAACTATTCCTAGATGTCCTTGAATACTTTTATCCATATAATCTTTTAAGCTTTCTAAATCTCTTCCTGTGTAGGCTACTACTGGTAATGCTTGTTTGTACATATGGGAACAAACTTTTTCCATAATCTAGGGCTGTTTTTCATGTCTTCTGCGAATGCGTTTTGATTCTCCTTATCAAAGAAAGATGGAACATATAGGGTATTGTTCGTTGCTGTACTTTCGTTTCCTTTTAAGGCTTCTCCTATACCAATCGACGAGGAATTGCAACAATAATTCTTCTTAAGGTGTGTGTGTGTGCGTGCGCGCTTTTTATATGCTCTCTTCAAAGGAGAGAATTTGTACGTCTATGTGATCTTGGCAACTGATGCTGAACTTGAGCACAACCAACATGTGTTAAGATGCTTGGTGATTGCATCTTGTTGACCACATAACGGTGGCCCTTGTTTCAACTTAAAAGTGAGAAATGACCACGGAATGATATTCCTTATTGTTAGTGTAAAGAGGGGGGGCTATAAATTCTGCTTGAAAATAAAATTATTCTTTTGCAGGGAATTGGAATATGAGAATCATGACTCAAAGTATAGCCGGTGGGTTTTATTCTCAGGTCAAGAATTTCCATCTATATTTATTCTCACAACTGAAAACCACTAAAAATGGGTTCGCATTTGTACTTTCCCACTTTAGAGAAATATGTTTTAGATACTTCACAATTAACAACCATGATTAATTGTAGAGTATGTAGGCATAACAACTAGTGAAAACATCTGTTATCTTTAGCTACTTTTTGTCGTTAGATGGCAAGAACTTAGGATATACGGAGTAATAGGTTTGAGCTCTTGTAAGCCTGTCTGTTAGTTGAAGTAGGACTGTAGAAGATAAGTTGATATGAACTATGAAGAGGTAGAGCTAATTTCTTTGATAGAATAAACCCCTTCAATGATATGGGCCTTCAACTACAATGCATGAGTTGTTAAATATGAAGTATCTAAAACAATTTTCTCTAAAACAAAGTTCTTACCTTGCATAGTTGCATATATGTACCGTATAATTAACAGTTCCATTATACATACCTTACACAGGGACAGACGTCACAGACCTTCAATTTGATTTACCCAGAACACTCACCAGAATTGATTTGTATATTAAGATGAGCTCTTGAACTATCGGATTGAAATAGTTTAAGGTGAGCAATAAGCCTAAAAATTAGCACAAAAGTTCTATATTTAGGCGTTGCACAAAGTTTTTCTAAATCCAAAGTACGTGTTGATGAAAACTCAAATGCAATTTCATCCTAAAAAGAACTCTACACAGTTTGAAAAGCGAGCATGTCAAATGCGAGTCGGGATAATATTTGGGAGCTATAAGTCACAAGTTACTGATCCATTTGAAACAAAAAATCAGATTAGTTGTCCACAAATGCCGGTTGATTGATGCATTGTCTTTCTTAACTTAACGGTACATGCTATTCCTTTACATTAGTATTTTCTTACTGTATTATTATTCTCCTAAAAATGTAAAAGAAAAAGGTATCTAGCAACTTCAAGCATAAACTGTATCATTGGATAGTCAAGAACATAATCATATGTAACATTCTAAATTTCTAAGACTGTCTCGAGACTAATCTCAAAATTGTGCTCTAATTCAATGACGATACAAATTTAATCAGCGCAGTATTTTCCAAGTATCTCAATGGAAAGTAATTTCATACATACCTATCAGTAATTAGAGCAGTGTAGATGTTCTAGAGTACACTTGAGAAACGCAAAGTTGCAGAACACTCATCTAATCATCAGCAGGGAAACTTGAAATAATATCTTAAAAAAGGCTGGCACATCCTAATACCTAACAAATTGTCTGATGTCGCCTTCACTTTTTCGTCCATAAGGGTTGTCCTCATTGAACTTCCCTTCAACTCTCCGCATCTTCTTCCTGACCTTTGAGGCACTGCTACCCAAGTCCAAAGGGATCTTTGGAGGATTTGAGATACAGAATGATGCACCCACCGCCTAAACAAAGGGGGAATTTTAAAAAAAAAATGTCACATTGATTTTATCAGCAATACTATGACACACAAACATGGTAGAAGTTTTCTGCCCATAATACATTACTGCCGGACGTGCATTACACATCAATCCCTAGTCAGGAATAACAAATTGACAAAACTCAAATGCCATGGTAAAAAACTTTGGCAGAATGTGGCACATAACATTATTTTCGCTGAGAAATTTACTCTCACAGTCGCACTACGAGAAGGGGACGGATTACCTGTTGATCGAGTTTCCGCACATTGAACACATCTTTCATCTTGTGCGAGTTATAAGCCAGCATGTACGATCTAAATGCTTCTCTGGCTGATTTATTCAAATGATAGATATTCCCCACCATTTTCTCCTGCACAGACCATATGCCCATATGAGGTACATGATCATCCAATCATACTCCAAGCAGTACAAACAGCAAAAGATAAATATACGTACCATTTGAGACTGAATATTACTCAGGTTTTTGGGATCAAATTCATACTCTTTCACAGGAACTTTCTCTCTCTGCAAGTAGAAAATGTACATCGATGAGCAGCAAACAAAAGACATTGAGAACCAACTTGTCCCATTTTTTCTACTCATTGCTGTTCGGTGCAAAAATACAGCAGATAAAAAACTTCTGGCGTACACACTCGTATTCGATTAAAAAATATCTTTGACCCACCAATCCTATCACTTTCCACATGTAAATTATCAGGTTTATTTTACCCCTCTCCAGTCTCCACACAACCATTTCAAACAATACTAGGTGGAGATACATGTTATACCTTCAAATAACCGAGGAATTGCAACTCCTCCGGGATTAGAAAAAGTAGGGCATTTCCTTTAGCACCTTCTCCACGAGCTGTTCGCCCAACCCTATGAATATAATCCTAAACGAACGACACAAGATGTGAGGTTGTGAAACACACTACACACAAAGAAAAAGTTGTCTCCAGCAAAAACAACAATCAGGTGACTAACCGTTGGATCATCTGGAGGATCAAACTGCACAATCCAATCCTGCAAGCATGACACCAAAATACCACATACGGTTACTAAAGCTTTCCCGCTTCATCGCACCTTGCTGTAGCATATAGAAACAATAACTAGATGTGGAATGTAAATCACAGACTAACCACAGACGGAATATCAAGACCCCGAGCAGCAACATCAGTACAGAGAAGAATCCCTTTCTCAGCTCCACAAAAACTGAAAAAAGTACTTGATCTCTTGTTCTGTTTCAGCTTCCCATGGATATCAAGGCAATCCAATCCGATGTATCTAAAGATTTCTGAGTGAAATTTGACGGAGTTGCAGGAAGAGAAGAAGACCATGATCTTCTTATGCTGATACCGTTTCAGAAAAGAATAGAGAAGGATAAATCTCTTTGAGCTAGGTACAACACAGTAACCTTGCAGTAAACCTTCATTTGTGACCTATAATCACCAGTTTTGTAAGAATTTATCAATTAAAATCATGAATACCAGTGAGAATGTGTATCACAATAACGTAGACTCAAAGCAATTTATCCATTTACCTTCCTTCTCCCCTCATCCACATCAATGTAGCTGGGTGTTGACTGGAATGACAAGCGTGCCAGATCTTCCACCTAAAAGGAAACATACTTTTATTTAGCAATTAAAAGCTTGAAATACTCAACAAGGCAGTCCACTGTAATGACATATGAATGAAAAGATAAGATTCGCTCACATTTTTGGTTTGAGTGGCTGAGAAAAGAGCTGTTTGTCGTTCCTGAAGGTCCAAACACATTAACAAGATATGATATGAGAAATGCTACCAGAACATCACTTACAAATTCTACAACTAAACCAAAGTACAGGAGGCATTGCGTTGTACATAAACCACAAGTGCCTGAAAGAGGCTAAACAAACACAAAAGAACAACCAAACGTAAAAGTGAAGTTCAAAGCAAAAAATTATGTTTCCACTCTTCTGACAACCCAGGGCCCCAGTGTATGGAAAATGCAGCGTTGCAGGGCAAACAATTAAGCTGCAAAAGATATAGAATACTTCACCTTTTCTACTCTCTGTCTTTCAAGATCATCGCCAAAATGAACAAGCCTACTAGTGAACCCATACACCCCTTCCAAGAGTTCATAATACTGTGTTTTGTTTGGACTCTAGCGGAAAATATCTAGCTAGTGCACACAACCTGGTGGACAAACCACTTTCCTCTAAATCCTCATAATGTATAGCCCAGGTCAAGATTCAGGTAAAAGGAAGAGCCTAAGAGTAACATACACATGTATCCAACAAAACTAATTTTTCCCTGTTTAACTTTCTACCATGTAAAAATCTAGAAGTTGATTTAAAGAAGAAAGTTGAACAAATGTTAATGTATGGAAGTAACAGCTTTCTTCAGGATGAAAAACAAGTCTGCAAAGAATACATGATGTCCTCGCCCCTTACCTTTGGCAAAAGTTTCAGAATCTTCTTCATATCATCCTCGAAATTGTTATCAAGGATTCTATCAGCTTCATCTATCATTAGACACTGCAACCATTAAAAAACTGTGAGCACTGTAGTAGCATCAACAAAGAAGGAAACAGATGAGCACCAAATTTTCCCAGAGAAAATGAAATATTGGAATAAATAGAGGTGGAATTGATTTAATATAGCTACTACCATAGAGCAAAACAACTAAGCAGGTTGCCTCATGGCAAAATGGTCAAAATTCTTGTACCCTGGTTCGAGACCGATGAAAGCACGCAAGAGTATGGACTGATAGCCGAAGAAGAAGACTTGAAAAAAGAAAAAAACGCAAGACCCATAAATAACATAAAAAGCATGACCGGCGAGATCCATTTGTAAACAGCAGTCCAGGATCCAATTCCTGC
>ONZK01001039.1:41299-55099 GCA_900322385.1 Pharnaceum exiguum | reverse complement strand
GGGGGGGGGGGGGTGCAGCAAGAGAGATTGAGACGGTATGAAAATATTTTCTCATCACATGGCATCAGACAAGGAGCTACACATAGTGAGAAACAGATTTTGAAAGTTGATCACCAATTTGTAGAACACAAGAAAAAAGTGTGGTGACAGATTTTGATTCGAAATCATTTCTACTTGTACCCAGAGACGAGCATTGGTTTAAAAAAAAACAGGCCAACAATTTTTAGATTGGCAGTTAGGGCCTAACGGAGTAAACCCTATGAAAGGAGTAACATCTGAATGCTACACCAATAATATATCACTGGCAATATCCTTTACACTGGCATGTTCTGCATACTACAAGTTGCAGATCAAATTTTGTGTACACAATCGGTTATACAAAAGGTCCAAAGGAGCCTAAAAGATGTATATCTTGTGCAAACAGACAATAGCATCAGCCTAAATGTATCATTGATATCCTACAACTTATAACAAGTGTTAGACGTATAGGATCCTTCTACTGAAAGCTTATCATCAATAATCATCAGCTTCCTCGGAGAATCTCTTAACTACATGAAGAGAAGTTCAACTACGCACTCACTCTTTCACAATCTCCTATACTAGCTTTTATGAAATGAATGCAGCTAAATCTTAATATGAATTTAACCTTATGCTACACAGTTAAGATTCAGAATAGTAAAGAAGAGACAACATCTTAAATTTACGCCCTTCAAAAAACAGCTACACATCAATCAATAGAACATCGATCTTCAAAAAAGAACGTTGTCATAGCATTTAAAAACATTTATGCAGAAACATTCACTGATATCACACCTGTATAAGTTGTTGTGTTATGTAGTAATTGGTCCTCTCTTTAAGTTCATCAATTTTAGACTGCCTCTCAGCTCGAAGCTTTTCCAAAGTTTTCTGGTCCTTCCGTTCACCTGACCAAAAAAAAGAAATATTCAAGAAGTATTCTTAAGTATCAATCAGAGAACCTCCAACAGCCACCTAAAGGTCTGATGTAGAATGAACAATTGTACATAGTCTTAGCAGAAATACTGCGCAAAACATTCACAGTACTTAAACAGATTTCTAAAGAGCAAAATGCAAATACATGGAAAACAGCTAAAGTCATTATAGGCAGAGTGTTGTAAAAGATTCATATGATCCACAAGTCAAAATAAACTAGAAAGGTCTTTAAAACTCTTGTTACGTAATTATATACTACAGAGTTGGCCTGCCATTTCAAAATCATCTTATTCTGATTATATTTGTGATAATTGTAAATCTCACAAGAACACCTTTCAACATGTAGGTCAACGTCTCAACGAAGAAGAGCAAGGGGGAAGAAACACATAAAAACAAGTTCCACACAACTAGATAAATAGCAACAATGAGCTAACGTCTGAGAGCAATCAGTCAGATTGGCATAAAACCTGACCCACACAAAGAGCTAAGTCTTCCAGAAACCATGTCAAGACAATATTAATACCACTGAGAAGAACCATCTTCCGTCAAATACAAATAATGCAGATTAGCTAAGTCCAAAGGTTCATTTCATTCTAAATTCCTTTGCCAATTCTCCAAATTAGTTTAGCAAAGAAGATAACTTAACTTGGGCAGCAAACGTCAGAGGCATGCTCATGCTAGTTGACCTGACTAGCTATAACAGCGTAAAGATCAAGAAATAATGGCATGACTCTATAAGCAGCTACAGGACTAGCTATAACAGCGTAAAGATCAAGAAATAATGGCATGAGAGAAACACAGCATTCAGAGGTCGGCGGCTTTTAATCATTTTTACTTCCTGTATAAATTCTTTCTTCTTTCTCCTTTTCTATTTTGGTTATTTAGTTCTATGTAGTTGGAAACTACGTCAACGAGTGTCATAAACTTATTTTCAAAATATTCTTAAGAGAATAACGGAAATTTCACATAGCCTTAATTATTGGGTATATAATCTAGAAAGAAGTAAGGATTAAGCTACGCCTACATAACCTTTAAGAATCGCTGACAACAGATGTCTGGATAAATTCATGCGCTTGATAGCAAAATAAAACCAATACAAAGTAAAGTAAGGTATTTGATCCAAAAAATGGAAGAAGAGAAAGAAGAAAGCACCCTTAAAGAATGATGAGACCAAACAATTTTACTGGAAAGAATTTATCATTATGAAATAGATAGTTAAAGCCGAGTAGCAGTACTTACACATGTTAATGAAGCTCGAAAATGCTGAATAGATCAAGGAAGACAAGGCAGGTAACAGAAACATTGGCAGAACCCGGAAAGCCCTGATTTTCCAGTTCTCAGCTGTCCTTGCAGTCATAATGGCATAACCCACAGCAACAATCTGAAATGAAAATAACCAAGATGTTTTTTTAGAATTAAACATGTTACCAAAATAAACACAAGAACATTCAGTACGACATTACCAAAACAGCATTAGAATCACAAAATTGAGCCATGAGGCACTAGAACATATACTTTGCTATTCATGCAAAGAAGAAAAATAATAAGGGAGAAGTTCTTTCCCTCTCCCATCAAACTATAACAATCAGCTCATAGTTCCTGAGCCTAGCTCTCACATTAAACAATAACAGCCAGCCCATAGCTCCTCAATCTAGCATAACACTGGAAGAAAGTTAGACACAGAGACAAAACTTATATTCATAATCATAAATCTGTGTCACTCGTGATTGCCCGTGGAAGTGTATTATCTCAGATTTCAAACCATTTTCCCCGCTAACAAGATACAATGTGGGAAATGTAGAACGGGTTATTTTGGGAAGATGTGTGGAAGGGGGATATATCTTTTGCATCAGATTTCCACAAATTTATCGGCTATCTACATTACACGAAGCCCCTGTTTGTACATTCTGTTCTCAAATGGAAAGTTCGTGGAATCTTCACCCTAGAGAGCATCTTCATAGTTGGGAGGTCGATGAGCCTGTGTCCCTAGTTTCACTCTTCCAAAGTGTGAGTTTGTTAGATGCACCAGATACTAGGGTGTGGATTCGTGATGCTTCTGAAAGTTTCACAAGAAAGTCAGTCTTGATTCAGGTGACCAAGATTTCTCTGTTTCCAACTGCATTTGGAAGTCTAGAGTACCACATAAGGTAAAAGGGTTTGCGTAAACGTTCGCTTGGGGAAAATCATCACAAATGACACGATACAAAGGCGACATTCGATGTGGGTTCTATCACAAGACCTGTGTGTTATGTGTCGAAAGACTAACGAAACAGCTAACCACTTATTTATACATTGTGAGGTGGCCAACGCTTTGTGGAGACTTTTATTTGGGTTGAAAGGAGAACATTGGATTTGTCCAGTGGTGTTTATGGTTGGAGAAGAATTCATGAACATTTTCGGGTATCACTAACCCTATTGGTTCACTTTGGGATATAATTTTGTATTTAGCTTCTTTATGGTCTAAGGCAGAGGGGCTTACAAGGATATACCAATAACTTTTCTTCAGCGGAATATTCATAACTTGTAACATGTTTATGAGGATTTCTCATCCATAAAAAGCGGTATTCCCTGTACTTCTAAAATATAATTGTTGTCCTTATCTAAAACAAAAAAAGTTGGCCTTAACATGGTGTGATTATTTACTTGGAAGGCTGAATTTTCCTTTCTAATGTCAGTGAACCATTTAAAAAAAATTATAACTGCGTACAACGCCTAAAAAAAACTACACTAAGTGCAATTCATATAAGAAGGGGTAAACTTAGGAGAAGCAAAATATACTTCAACAACAAAGTCACCCACATATCAATCGTTCAAATTTCATCTTATCAACAACAACCAATAACAAATTCATCTCTAACTTCCCGACCTAGGTCAGTACACATGAAAGGCGAAGACCCAAGAGAAGGAAGTATAGGTTTCTAAATAAACCTTAAATACTCTATGACTGTATGATCACTAACAATGTCAGATGTTCTCCTTCCACTCTCTGTCTGAAATGACTTTTTCTTCGTACTAACTTAGGCTATTCCAAACACCATATTCCAAAAAAATCAAAAATCAAAAATGAAATCTATACTTCCAAGTGTCACACTCACACCTTTCATGTTCTGATGAACTACCTCGTGCCTTACTCCTATAACTCCTTTCATGGTCAATATAACTCGGGTAATGGCTATTAAGCTAATTTAATCACTTCGATCTCTAATCTACCCTTTGAGGGTCCATTTCAAAGCGACAACTACATTGCTACGGTTCCATATATTCCCACAAACAAAAACACCTAGCTCATAGCTCATCAACTAAAACAACAACAACAAAGCACAATCACAAAGCCAAATTTTAAAAAACAAACTAAAATGCTAGTATATTGAAGTAAAACCAAACATCCTCACCTCCAAGAGAACAGAAAACATAATAAGATGCCGCTTCATCCGACCCCACCTCTGCGCCCTCTTCCTCATCCTAGTCAAAACAGTAGCCTCCTCTTTCGACAGCCGCTCAAGCCTCCTCTCAAAATCATCCTTCCTTGACCCGAAAATCCCGTTCCACATCCGCGACAATAACCCCTTCTGCTTCTCCTTCTTCTTTGTATCCTTCTTCGTATCCACCTCAACCTCCTTACTCTTCGTCATCATCTCCTCCTTCCCCACCACTTCCTCCGCCATCACTGCCGCCGCTGCCACCACGCTTTCGTGTCCTTCCAGTTCTCTTACTGCCGCCACTAATTCCCCTACATTCTCATCACGTATTTCCCCAGACATTGTTATTGTTATCACCACGACAACGACGAAAACAACAACAACAATAACATCAACAATTTCTCCCTACTTACTTCCGTCCAGAAATGAAAAGAGGAAATAAAATAAAATAAGAGCGCAAATATTAAATATCACTTCTTAATAAAAAACCCCTTCCATTTTTTTTATTAAGTCAAATTTAAATAATTACCAAAAAAAATTGAAATGGAAATTGGGGCATTAGGAAAGAAAATGACGAAGAGATTGGCGGTTAATTAGATATCAGTTAGTTAGTCAGTTAGTTAGTTTGTTTGTTAATTAGTTACTCGTATATAAATAGATCAAAGGTGATTATTTGTTTTTTTTATTATGATGCTATTAATAGTAAGGTAAGGTAAAAGAAATAAAGAAAGAAAGGGAAATAAATGAGATCATACCTGAGAAAGGGAAGAGAGGGGGAGGGAAATGGGAAATGTGATCTTCGAGAGAAGTCTGAGGGAAAGGGTTTTGATTTTGATGAGAGGGATTTGTGATTTTTCCTAGGAGAGAGAGTGGAGTACTCGACTCTGATCGGTCGTTAAAAGAAGAGAAATCGAATGGGAAACGCGGAAATCGAAATGGAACTAATGATAACTGGGTGTTTTCAGTTTTGAGTTTTGAGTTTTGAGAGAGGAAATGGGAAAAGGGGAATGTACAGAGTATAGTACAGCGGGGAAGAGAATGAAGGGGAAAGGAAAAGAAACTAGGAAAGGTATCGGAAAGAAAGAACACCTGATGAAGGAAAGGAAAGGAAATGCAAGAAACTAAGAAAGTGTGTAAAGTGTAAAACTGTGTATATGATCGACTTTGAATTGATTTGTGAGGGACAGATGGGTGACGTACTACTTACGGAGTACTTTTTAAACAGTTGTATTAGGATTATTATTTTTAAAACAAAAAAAAAAATATTTAAGATTGGCATAGGTGATTTTTTTCGTTTGCACACGAATGAAAATAATTATTTTTTTTCATTTTCATTTCCTTACTAATGAGAAATTGAGAATTCATGCCTCACCGGTAGACCTGACAGTTTGGGCGGGCGGGCGGGTCGGGTTCGGGTCGGATTTTCCGGGTTGGTAAATACTTTATCAAAGGATTTATTTTTGTCAATTTTTACAATATTATTTAAAAAGTTGCCGGGTTTTTTGGGGTCGGGTTAGGGTCGGGGTATCGGGTTTATGTGTTAATTTGCGGGTTTGAGCGGGTTCGGGTCGAAGTGTATAATTTTGCGGGTCGGAGATAAAATATGAACAAAACTTTGGATTGACTTCCGTAATATAAAGTTAACTTGTGTCGATTTTTTGCTGGTCGGGTCGTGTTTTGGGTCGGGCAAGATTTGACAGGTCTACTCACCGGCCATTAACAACAATGACTAGAAGAGGTCACAAAGTTAATAATCTCTCTCTAATGTTTCTCTCACATCCACATCATTCCCCTCCAAAAATAAAATTTCTATGACTAGTCATTTTTTACCCACCACAATACCCTAAAGTCATTTTTTTTCCTATCTTTATCAAATTGACTAATCATATTTATTCTATCTAACCTTTTCAACAATATTTACTTATTTATCTAATATATGAACTTTTTAGGGTTGTGAAAACATAGCAACATTGGTACTCATTTTATATAGTGCGAAAAGATATAAGTGTCAGNNNNTTTTATACATAAATATTTATTATTTAAAAAAAATACTGTTAACAATTTTAAACTACAAAGTTTAATGGCCCATAATAGCGTGACACGTGGCACATCAATATGACTTCTGCTTCCTTGCCAACAAAAAAAAAGTTTTATAAGAAAAGCATGCGCCATTTGTCATCTTGTTATTGGCTGCAGGCAATATGACCTCAACTTGATTTAAAGTTAGGAGTTGTTTGGTAGATAGTAGTTGGCGAGTAGTTAGTATTTTTGTGTTGTAAGAGTAGTTTGACCAGTCAAAACTACTCTTGAACATGTTTGGTGAAGAGGGCAAAATGCTCTTCAACAAAATGCTCTTGAACAAAGCATTTTCAAGAGTAGTTTACTATTCATCACTATTTTGCACTAGAAAACTGCTAACTGCTAATTAAAATTGTACCAAACAAGTCTAACTGCTAACCGCTAACTGTTATCCAAAATTACTATTGCTAACCGCTAACTACTAACTGTTAACTGCTCCTGCTAACTTCCAAAAAAGGCCTAGTTTTGGGTTCGATGTAGCAAGAAGTCATCTAAATGACTTTGATAGTCATTGTTCCATGTAGATGAATAAGGTCATTTCAATCTCTCTCCTCTCAATACCTTCCATAAGGGCGTTGTTGCTTATCCTCTAAGTATAATAAAGAAATAATATCCTCCCTTCATAGCCACCAACCTAGTTTTGTTAAAAGAAATAAATACAAAGAAGGCCCTTAGTATAATGGATTTAGTGGATTATAGAGCATACTCATACACTTGTATTTGTGCTTGTAGCATTAAAATGAACCTAACAACATGGTATCTAGGTTATTGTATTCGATGTTTGAACAGCTCTATCCGGAATATTTTTTATTAGACATTAGGTGTGCTTGAGGTTGAATTTAAATCGTTGTCAAAGTATTTTCTACCGCACTTTTTAACATTTTAGGCGTTTGTAATTTTTGTAAAAGTGCTTTCAACGAATTGAAAGCATTGCCACTTCTGTGTACCGCACATTTTCACACCTTTGCTCCAAGATTATTTAGACTACCCTTAGAGAATTGTATGGGCTCGCTTTTAAAAATCGAATGATTGATTGTAGAACAATCCATCTCAATTCGAAGACATGAGAACACTTATATTAATATATACTTTTTTTTTCCATTAGAGCTCTTTTCTACGTTTGTAATTGTGCTATACTAATATTTATGCAATTTTTCAGTTATCAATTTTCATTGACAAAAATAAAAAAAAAAACATAAAATAAATCCTTTCCTTTACATTTCTATTCCACTTGTGCCATTTTGGTCATTTAGCTACGTTTAAATCAAACCAATACGGTTCACCGTGACTCACACACTCACAAGTCACCAGTCACACACCTCTCTCTCTGAACCCCCCACCTCCAAAAACCCAAAACCCCCTTTCTATTTCTATTAACTCCTCCTCTCCACCGCTCTCTCTATCTCCCGTCACCATCCATCTCCACCTCACCCAACTCCTCTCTCAGAAATGGCGTTCAGATCAAAGGAGACAATGAAGAAGATACTAAAGAAAGTGGGCGAAGAGAACATAGGCAAAACAAAAGGGCTAAAAGAGGCTCTGAAGAAAAGCTTACCGGATAATAAAGTGATAATGGGCCGCGCCAAACGTGGGCTTTTCGCCGGTCGTCATATTCAGTATGGTAATCAAATCAGTGAAGACGGTGGTAATAAGTACGTCCCCTTTTCCCTTTTCTCATTTCCTTTTTGTTTTTCGCTTAGTATACTTTACTTTTTTGGTTCAATTTTATTCCGATGGTTTTAATCTTTTGTGCTCTTCATGAGTAATTGAGTACCTTGTTTTTCTTTAAGGCTTGCCCGGATTGTAGGTAATGACTAATTAGAGAGTAATGGTTACTAGAGTAACATCCCGAGCATTATTCAAATCTCGATAATAAAAACTTAGTCTTGACTTCCCAGTGGCCACATAGCTAACATCAGTATTGATTTTTATCCAACCTATTGGTCGCCTCTCCCATGGCGCATGCGAGTTGGGGTTGGCTAGTTGTGAAGGACAATGCATTTGAGAGGAGCTGATCGCTTGGGTTCCCTTTTCTCCCATACTCTAAAGTTTCTCCTATTCTAAATTTCCCATATTGCAAATGAGAAAACTGTTGGCAATGGAAGGCCTGTGAAGATTTCTGAGTTCCATTCATTGAGTGTGTCTTGAAGTTAGGTGCCATAGGGTTTGAGCTTTACTGCAATCGCTTAGGAGATGGAGAGTGTCTTGGCAGAGAGCATGCGGGGCAAAGCTCAGAGTTTTGCAGCTTAAGCCTGGCAAGAATTTTCGGTGTGGTAACCTGTTAGCCAGCCACATAAAGGAACTTATCTTTGGCAGGGTATGGCATTTTCAGACGTTATTAAAGGTGCTGGAGGTACCCTCATTAACATCAGGGAGATTGATGCACATGGGATAGGCTTTTTGTGAATTGAAGGTTGTGTTTGTGGTTAGGCAGGAAGTCTGGAAATCAATTCCACTTTCCCTGTTCTTATAGGCAGCTGAGATATGTGCTATGATCTCTGGTGGTGATGAGAAGGAGATTCTGCTGGTATCAAGTGTTTGATTGTGGAAGATGTCAGCCACGGTGTAGAGATCTTCCCCTAGGAGAAGGGGACCTTGATTAAAACTCCTCAAGGATCAGCCGTTAATCCATTTATCATGCCACAGTTTCACAGATAACCCATCACCTAAGACCCAGCTGAGGGATTCACAAAATTTCCCCCAACCTTTCCCCATGTTTTTCTAGATGTGGGAGCCATTGTGGAAGGTTGTGGGCACTCTCCTACTATCAGCATATTTAGCGCTGAATACTTGACTTGACAGTGAGTTTGGGTCAGTGAACACCTTCCAACCTAGTTTGATCATGTTTGTCTCATTTCGGCAAAGTGCAGCCCTCAGTCCTAGGCCCCCCGAGAACTTAGGAGTGCATAGGGTTCCCCATTTAATCCATACCCATAATCATTTCTCCATTGGTAAAACTTTCCCTTGAATCCTTTTCTTTTATTTAACTTGTTAAATAATGCATTTGTGTTACTGTGTACATGTTATTATAACACTGTAATGTTCATCAATTAATATTACCAATATTGTCCTGTAACCTCCTCTCCTGCATGAATGTGTTCTTATTGTTGTTGCAAGAACAGAAACTGTATTTAAGGTTTTCTTGGTTAGTTGCATATGTGATTTTTGTGATTGGTGTTTTACTAACTATTTAGTCTACGTGATCATATAAGAGTATGTTTATGAAGAATAGTAGTGTTTTTGTGTGTTTACTGTGTTCTGTTTCTTTCAGCCTTGTAAGCTAAAACCAAATACATTGTTTCAAGAATCAGAAATCTCGTTAGAGTTCCGTTTCTTTAATTAAAAAATCATGATAGTTTAGAATGCTGATGATAAGTGAGTTCCTTGGCGAATCTGTGCTTATTTTCTATAACCAATCAATGCAAAAGTGAATTCTTGATGCATTATAATCAAATTTTGTAAATAGCATAAGGCTTGAATGAATGAGTTTTTGAAAATAACTATGCTCGGTGAGTAGTGTTGATGGGGAGGGAGCCTCTTCGTAGGAATCAAAGAATCTTGTTGCTTGGTGTTGATGCTGGTATTGTTAGGGCTGAGAGGGCTACCAATCTTTTTAGTTTGTTTTTTTTAATCAGAGAAGCAGAAAAAATGTAGTAGTCATTATGATCTTTTCCAACTAACTATCAGCTCCTAATTTCTGGTCACAAATTATAGCTTCTCTCAATGTGATGTTTTCTGTCTTCATATCTTCAGTTTGTTCAGTAGTGAAGTTGTGAAATATCTTATGTTAACTCAGTCGAGGAAAATGAGAGAATTTGACATGAGTATGGTGGGGATGTCATTGTTGCAAAAGTGGCTGAGTTGACATTTTGATATACAAGAGACTGCTCTGCAGTGATATAACTAACTGCTTCAATATTGAAATGCCGCTAGTGAATCACCTGGTTGAAGAATCCTCTGTTGAGGAAGGGTGTGTGACTGTGGAAGCGATTTCATATTGAATACCGCAAGGCTCTAACACTTGAGCAGATGACATATTCACTTAAAAGCTTTGATGGTTTTCAGGTTTGATTGGACAATGAGCAGTCGATTTCCTGTTAAACATGATCAAACACAAATACTTGTTAGCAGAAATGGAAGTGACTTACTAATCTAACCAGAAGCTTGGGCACTCCTTTGGAAAATTCCTTGGCTCTGAAGTGAAGCACTTCATAATATTTGTTAAACATACAATACTAACACATTTGGGTGGTAAATTACTTCTCAAGCATCTAGAGATTCACAATTATCCTCAAACACGCCCTTAGCCTCACCTTGATTGTATATGCCCCAATCTTTTTCCGTTAATTACTCTGGACCTTGAGAAGCAGGAGAATATTTGAGGGGTTTCTTTCTTTTTTCGATTTTTATTAATTTAAAATTGAACGGTTCTACTCCTTTTTTTTACTATCATATGTATCATTTACCTTGTATGTCACATATGTTGAAATGCTTGATGACAAGATGTGTTGTTAGGGCATTGCGCGTATGTTTTAGGGCCCTTGTATCCCTCTTTTTACCCTGCCCTTTTCCAAGGTGCCTCTTTCTTCTTTTTTTCCCTTCGTTGGTAAATGGCTATCCTTTTTTTTGTTAAAAAAAAAAATTGTCATTGACTTTTTTTTAAAACTCAGATCAGTCAATATAGTTGTTTAGGACTGTTAGCAATTATCAAGCTGGACATTGATCTATTTTCAACACTAGTTTTTTCTTTTAACACAGTAAATGGAAGATGTTTAGTAACGTATCCTAGTCTCGTAGTGAGTACATCTTTGCTCTTTATAGAATTTTTGCCAGCTTAATATTGATCAACAATATGGATCAACAACCGTATTGTCTTCCCTTAACCATGGCAAAGAGTGAAACACCTACAAATTTTACTAGGTTCCTTTTGACCAAGAGCCATAATGTCTTTTCTTGATGTCAAAAAGTTAAACACTAACATCTTGAACCTAGGATTTCACCAGAACTGCTGCAATTGTTAGAGCAGAGCTGGAAAAACCTATTATTGCAGAGCTAAATGTTTGAGTTTCTTAGGGGTTGCTTTAGAATTAAGTCCAATAATTAATATTGTATTAGGGTAAGGTAATGTCTCTTTGCAACATTGAAAACCACTCTGCAACACTTTATAGATTGGGCACTAGCTCCCCAATTCGACTCCCTCTCACTGTGGAAAAAATTACTCACCGGTTTCTCCGTCACTCTCGCAAAGTAGGGAGTATTATGAAGACTTCAAACAAAGCTTAAGAAATAGTAATTCAATACATTTATGATTGGTTTGAGATCAAAATGAGTATCAATAAAAACTAAAATCTTAATTGCAAGGTATTCTACTTCTTCCTTTCTTCATTCATTTTCCCTTTATTTTTAATGGGAACTTGGGATTGTTGGTGAGACTCAGTTTTGATGGTGGCTGATCGGAGTAGAGAAGAGGGAGGAGAGAGCGATGGGATGGCCTTGTGTTTTTTTTTTGCTAGTGGGCTAACATCTGACGGGCGATGGGCTGCATGGTTGCAACAATGATAGAGAGGTCGGTGACGAAACTGGCACTTGGGGATGTCACCTAGTGAAGTTTATGGCAGATGGTGGACAGTGTAAGAGTTGTGGTTGGTGGTTGTGGCGGCGTATGGGGTGGTAGTGTGGTACCGTGTTGTAAGTGGTTGTGGTGGTGTGGTGTGCTATGTGTGGTTACGATGCTGTTGGCCTTGTTCCCAATTTGGCGGAGGAGGTCGTGAGATGTGTAAATTTTGTGGTAAATGTAATTAAGGGGGTATTTTAGGGAAAAGGTGTTGTAGATATCTTTGGCTGTTGTGAACTATAATTTCTCTCGTTTCCGTTTTATCTCATTAAAATGGCTGGCTAAGTGATGCTCCAGTAGGTGTATCTTATAAGTGCAGTTCTTACGCTTGAGGTCGATGTTTTACGTGTATATTCTGGCACTGGCAGTGTTATGTTTCTTGGTAATTTGGGGCCCAGATGATACATTGATGTTCAACAATTGTTAATTAGTTCTTAGGGAGTCTTGGTTTTAATGTTTTACTTATTCTATGTTATGCTTATAGCATTTTTATACAGCACAATAAATATCAAATTTGTTTGTCGTCTATTAGGACACGGAGATCTTGGAAGCCTAATGTGCAAGAGAAGCGGCTTTTCAGTTACATTTTGGATCGCCACGTTAAAGTCCATGTAACTACACATGCTCTACGTTGTATTGACAAAGCTGGTGGAATTGATGAGTACTTGCTAAAGACACCTTATCATAAAATGGACACCGAAATGGGCCTCCTCTGGAAAGCCAAAATCGAGAAGATGTATGAAGAGCTTGGTAAGAAGGAGGTTGCTTTCTTCACTCAGGAGGATGAAGCCAAGTTTGAGCAAGGTTTCAAAGATCTAAAACTAGATGAGAAGGCTGCCCGAAGGGAGTTCCGAAGAAAGTTGTGTGGTTGGACAGCTAAACCAAAGGAGACACTGGAGGGAACAGCTGCGCCACAGGCTGGTGAGTCAGATGAGGGAAGCTCACATTCAGATCATGAGCAGATGGTTGCTAATGCTTGAATGTAGACATCTTTCTCTTTGACATTATGCAATTTTCTTCCAGGCTTTAATGTCTTTTAACCTTTGTCAGTTTTGTATCTGTAAGTCTTCAGGTATTTACGATCTTTTGTTTACGGTTTGATATCCTGTAGCCTTTGCCATTAGGGCCCGTGTATGATATAGGAGTGTTACCTTGTCGCTCAGTTCAGTTTTTTTCTTGAATTACTTCTAAGACACAAGTTTAGTGGCATACCCGTTGGGGTGAAAATGCCAAAGCAATCTTATGAGCAATTTATGGTCTAGCCTCTCACTGATATTTCATGTGAAATAATAGCTTCAATGCCTCGTTTCTTTGTTCCACGATGAGCATTTTGCTCCGTAGTTATATTTTGAGCCACCTTTGGGACCGTTGGTTGTCCTTGTGTTTGTCCACTTTGTCAGTTTGATTTTTCATAACCCATTTGTTAGCCTACTTGCTACCGTAAATGCAGTCATTAATGGATTGATTGGATTCATTTCTCACTGATGTTGGATATCTTCAAACCTCAAAATGAGATAGACAAGCACAAAGTAATAAATCAATTTGTACAGCACCGGTAGTAGCAAGCATTCTCTCCCGAGATCCCTTAATGCAACTACAGATTCGAGTTGGACTGATTCATGGAACAAAATACCTGAACATTTATAAACTAGGGTATGTATATAGTACTTGTCGCAAAAAACAAGGAATATAAGGACAATTGTGAGCCTTTAGATTTGTCCTAGATTTAAGAGGGAT
>ONZK01001039.1:29171-40937 GCA_900322385.1 Pharnaceum exiguum | reverse complement strand
TTTTAATTTATCTTTTTTTTTTTACCCAGATAAATATTACAAAAAATAATTGTTTTTACGTAATTTTTTTTTTTTTTTTTTTGGAAGGCCGTGTTTGGCTGGTACGACCTCAGGATTTCGGAACATTTTGTACTGACAATAAGACAGTTTTGTAACAACGAAATATGACTTCCATCGAAGATAAACTCACATAACTTGTCGCTACAAAAGTACGTTTTCGTAACGACAATAAGTCTTTTTACGAGGATTTTTCTGCAAGTTTTCATACTGACAAAAGATGAAAAATGTCAGAACAAAATAGTATTTAATCTTTAGAACATTATTTTCATAACTAAAACGGTGTAATGTAAGTACAAAGTACTCTGTAATTTGTACTGTTTTTGTCCGACAAAATAAACAATTAGTTACGACAAAAAAAACAACTGCGCTCATAACTCATACATTTTGTACTGACAAATACATTAATTAGTCGGTACAAAAGTATCGATTTTCTAAGTTAACTTACACCCCAAACACGAACTGGGAATATATTAAAAATAATAATTTTCAAAAAAAAAATACTTTTTGTATCTTTTTTGAAATTTTTTCAGAATTTTAAAAAAAGATAAATTAAAATCATAAATACAAGTCAATCAAGGGTACTCCTTAAAACTAGGACAAATCCAAAGGTTGATATTTGTCCTTGTCATAAGCATTATGGTCCTTGTTTTTTGTGACAAGGACTATATATTTACTGTTATAAACTACTCATGGAACAAAATACCTTAACATTTATAAACTACTCATGGAACAAAAGGCGGCTCAAAATATAATTACGTAGTTAAATGCTCAGAAGTCCCAAAATACCTGAACTGGATATAGTTTTATCTTAATAAGAAAATAATAAGGTAAATAGTTATTTTTCCATATAATAACGTTGTTCGAAGCATTGTCACTAAACTTCATTTGTGAGGAGGATCACAACCAAAATAGTTACCCTACTTGTATTAGAAGTATTTTCTTGATTTTAGTGATATATTGGTGACAATTGCAAAAAAAGCTCATTTATGTTTTGTATTTATTCAAGGACTACGTTCATGAGTCAAAATGGACTAACTGTACATATTTACAGTTTTGGTAATAAGAATTTTTCTGCTTTTGACCAAAAAAAAAAAAAAAAAAGACATTTCTTGTACAATGTCTTACACTTTTAAACCATATAAGACCATCTATTATTGTCTGTACAATAAGAAATCCAAAGCTTTAAAAAGAAGATAAGAAGGTGTCACAAACTCTTAATTTCTTGATTTTCACCACCCAAAATAAGAAGAAATAAAAAGATTTTTTTTTATCACATTCAAAGACATCCAAAGCTGACCAGTCACCCACCAGGCCACCACGCCTTTAGAAAATCAATCAAAATCTCACTCGGTTTCCAACTACGAACCAGCCTACGCTGTCTCCTTTTTACTAAAAATAAAAAAGAAAAGAAAGCAACTCAAAGCCTAACCGACTTTCCCAAAAAAAAAAAGGAAAAATAAAACACGGAAGCTTAACCGCCTTAACTTGCCTGATGCCTATAAATACACCGAAAGCCCTCCTAACAATCATTCATTATTTCATTATTCTGTTTTGCTCTCTCTCTCTAGGATTATTTTATATCTCTCTCGCTCTATTTATTTAGTTTTCCCTTTACGTGAATTCTCGTATCATCTTTACGCTTATTAACTTGAATTTGATTGCTTGGAGACTTTTTCTATGATTAGTTAAATCCATTTTTTTTTACTAATTTTCTTGATTCTTGATTGGTTTTGTGTAATTAATTAGGTTTTGACTTAACATGATGATGTTTTTATGATATGATGATCATGTCGTTGATTAGTTGGTGATAATTCTTCCTCTATTCGAATTAATTGTCTAATTTGTTTGTCTGACTTCTTTTGACTGATCATTTCAATTAGTATATGAATTTTTTTTTTTTTTGGTAAGATAAATAGTAATCTTTTTGACATGGTCTTTCATAGTGAAATAGCAGTAATTGGATGATATAATTTTGGTGATATCGTATACAAATAAGTTATGTTTGACATGGTCTCATTGATTGTATAATTTTGGATGATTGTTCTATCTTTAGTAACCCTCTTGAAGATTATGTCAGATTAGGATAAGTTGGACTTGCAGTATGTGCTGTAATCTTGGAACAATTTATTGGTGATAGCCTGCTTTGCTTTTTCTTGAATGACCTGCACCGAGATTCCTTTCTGAACTATTTATTGTTGTTGCAAATTTTCTTGTTGTGTTATGGTTGTTTGATCATTCTGATGATGCTTGTTATTGATGTGTACTTAAGTTTCCCTTAGTCTGTCTGAAGCCATTCTTTTCATGTCATTGACAGATCGTTTCCTGGGTTGGGTTGGATCTTTACCTTGGAGAAAGCAAAAGGGGGGTTTTCTACTCATCTTTTATCTTTTGGTTCAGCTAACGTTCTTCCTTAGATAGTGATTAATACATACATGGTTTTGTAGATTGATACGCAGCCTTTGCTTTAGGTCTTAGATCAAACGAGATACTGATTGGTGGATGCTTGACGGATTGTGTAATTCATGGGCGTTCATGACTTGGGTTTCATCTGTTCTTCTTGTTCTTGTCCTTGCTCTGTTTTATTTCTCGCCCTTCCATTTTTTGAAGTTTGTTTTTCAATCCTTGATACTTAGTCAGTAGTTTTTTTAATGTGCCTTAGTCTGTTCTGATGCCATGCTTTTCATGTCATTGCCTGGTAGTTTGTTGGGTTGGGTTTGATATCTTCCTTGGGAAAAGTGAAAAGGGGGTTTTTCTACTCTCATCTTATCTTATGATTCAGTTTAGGTTCTTCCATAGTTTGTGATTGATACATACTTTATTTCGTGATTGATACACAGGGTTTGCGTCCTGTCTTAGATCAAGGGTGATAGTGATTGATGGGTGCTTGACTGATTATGTCGCCATGTAGTGATTGTGTAACTCATGGGTGTTCAAGACTTGGGTTTGATCTATTCTTCTCGTTCTTAACCTTGCTCTGTTTTATTTCTCTTCCGTCTTTTTTTTTGAAGTTTGCTTTTCCATCCTTGACATTGGAAGTGCCTTTGTCTGATGCCATTCTTTTCATGTCATTGCCAGTTAGTTTCCTGTGTTGGGTTGGATACTTGGATTACCTTGCAAAAAGTGAAAGGGGGTTTTCTACTCTCTTTTTTTTCGGTTCAGCTAAGGTTTTTCCTTGGGTTTGATCTTTACCTTGGAGAAAGTGAAAGGGGGTTTTCTACTCTTTTCTTATCTTTTGGTTCATCTAGGGTTTTTCCTTAGTTTGTTATTGATACACAGAGTTTGCTTCAGGTCTTAAGTCAAACGTGATAGTGATTGATGGGTGGTTGACTGATTCCGCCGTCACGTCATGTAGTGATGGTAGCTCATGGGCGTTAAGGACTTGGGTTTGATCTGTCTTTTCTTGTTCTTGTCTTTGCTCTTTTTTATTTTTCTCACTTCCTTTTTTGAAGTTTGTTTTTCTGTCCTTGATATTTGCTGATTAATTTTTTGAAAGTTCCTGTTTTTAATGTGATTGCCAGAGTGTTTGCTGGGTTGGGTTGGATCTCTACCTTTAGTGAAAGTGAAAGGTGAAAGGATTCAGAAACTCGAATATTCTTCTTTTGCCTGAGTTGTAGGCTTCATCATTGCTGTGCTGGCTTAATTTTTCAAGGAGTATATTGGACTGCCTTCTTCCATCTTGTCATCAGAGAGTTATTTTCTGCACATGTTAATGGATCCATGTTTCCTGAAGAATACGGTTTGGGGAATTACAATTTTAGAGTCGCCATCAAGCTGTCTGGTTTGTGGGAACTTCCCAAGTTGTCTATGGATTTGTTCTGTTCTTCTGGAGCGTTTTCAGTGGTCTGCGTTTGTTTTTAGTCAGTCCCTCTATTGAAGCGTTGATTTGAAATGGTTTTCCTCTTCTCAATTTGGGATTGTTTGTTGGGTTTCATTTCTTTGTACGATAAGTTGTCGGCATTACCTCAGGGTCGTTCAGTTGCATTTTGAGGATGGTGTTCCCTTAATCCCTTGGTCATGAAATTTGGTAAATTAGTGTTTACACGCTGCTCTGCATGCCAGGCGTGTCTCTGAGGTACACGAGATTCCAGTGTCCTGTGAGTTTGATAGGCTTCTACATTACTGCATGCATGGCTGTGGTCTATTGTATGAAGGATTTCAGTGTTCCATTTGTGTTGGTCCTATTTGGGTAAAAAAATTCATCTCATCATCGGGTCTGTCCGTGGTCATCAAATGCATGTTTTGGTTGAAGAGTACGCACCTTTGTTCTGTTCTCCTGCTATGGGCTACATTGGCGTATCTTTTTCTTTTTATGTACTCTTCTCCTGTTTTTTTTTGCACGTTACTACGGGAGTGGCCTTTGTGGCTACCTTTACTAGTTACCTATTTGGTTGTTGCCTTGTAAGTTAATATTTGATATGTTCTTTGTATGTACTTGTACAAATGGTTTGTGCCACTTTCTTGTCTACTGTCAGAAATTGAAGTTTGAATTACAAAATGATTGTTGTTGCAATCTATATTGCCTTCATCCCCTGCTCCCCACTCTGAGGTATATCGTTTTTGGTAACACTTACCTTTCACGAAACTTCAACCAATGTCAGTTTTGAATTGAGGTTAAGATAATTAAAGAATGAAATAGTTGATGCAGTTTCACACTCCTTATGTATATACTTGTTCGACTTCGCTATTTTTAGTTACACTGTTTCCCGTCGGATCAAATATTATAAATACTTTTCGTAGATCTGATGAAAGAAGACTCTTTGGATGAATATCTGATTCAAAAGGTGTTACACATAATGTTTGGCCTTCTAACCTTCCACTGTGTTTTTGAGTCTATTCCTCAATTTCTGTGTCATTTCCTATCAGAGTGTGAGTTTGCATTTCTTATGTCATTATATACAGGCTTTATTTGGAATCTGTTAGATCATTGCGAATGCTGAATATGATCGATACCCTACAATTTTGTTCTTCCTCTTTGTGCCATTGCATACAGATTGTCTTTGTCTCTGCAAGGTCCACCCAAGCTTGGTGCTGTTTGTCTTGATTCTTCTGCTTCTTCTAATTGCTTTTTGATGTTAGATATTCCGTCATTCCTGCGGGCAATTGCTCTTTCTTTGTCTCTGCCATCGAAGATTTGTGCATAAGCGTGACATTGGGGCTGCTACATGAATGTGTTTTGTTTGTTGTATTGGAAAGGGGCTGTTTACATTTGATGATCTTGTGTTTGGTGTGTACTCAAGTTTCCCTTAGTCTGTCTGAAGCCATTCTTTTCATGTCATTGACAGATAGTTTCCTGGGTTGGGTTGGATCTTTTCCCTGCAGAAAGCAAAGGGGTTTTCTACTCTTCTCCTATTTTTTGGTTCAGCTAAGGTTCTTTGTTAGTTTGTGATTGATACACACCTACTTTTTGATTGATACACAGTGTTTGCTCCAGGCCTTGGATCAAACGTGACAGTGATTGACGGGTGCTTGGCTGATTCTGTTGTCATGTAGTGATTGTGTCTTATGGGCGTTTAGGAATTGGGTTCGATCTAATCTGATCTTGTTCTTGTCCTTGCTATGTTTTTGTCTTTTCTCCCTTCTTTTTTTGATTTTTTTTCTCCATCCTTGGTATCTGATCAGTCTGTTTGATGCCATGCTTTTCATGTCATTGCCAGATAGTTTGCTGGGTTGGGTTGGATCTTCACCTTGGTGAAAGTGAAAGGGGGTTTTCTACTCTTCTTTTATCTTTCGGTTCTGTTAAGGTTCTTTCGTACTTTGTGATTGATACACAACTTTTGCTTCATGTCTAAAATCAAACATGATAGTGACTGATTGGTGCTAGACTCTTGACTGTTTGTGCAATCATGTATTGATAGCAACTCATGGGCGTTCAGGACTTGGGTTTGATCGTTCTTGCCTCTTTTTTTTTGTGCTCCCTTCTTTTTGTGAAGTTTCTTTTTTCATGCTTGACATTTTCTCAGTAGTTCCTTTAAAGTGCCTTAGTGTGTCTAATGCCATGCTTTTCATGTCATTGCCAGATAGTTCACTGGGTTGGGTTCAATCTTTACCTTGGAGAAAGTGAAAGGGGGTCTTCTAGTCTTATTTTATATTTTGGTTAAGCTAAGATTCTTCTTTAGTTTGTGATTGATACACACTTAGTTTTGTGATTGATACACATCCTTTGCTTCAGGTCTTAAAATTGAAGGTGACAGTGATTCATGGGGGCTTTGCTGATTCTGTCGTCATGTAGTGACTGTAACTCATGGGCTTTTTAGGACTTGGGTTTGATCTAATATATTCTTGTTCCTGTCCTTGCTCTGTTTTATTTTTCTCCCCTTCTTTTTTGAATTTAATTTTTTATGTAGTTTAATTGAAGTGCCTTAGTATGTTTGATGCCACGCTTTTCATGTCATTGCCAGATAGTTTTCTGGGTTGGGTCGGGATGGAGCTTTACCGCGGAGAAAGTGAAAGGGCGTTTCCTCCTCTTCTTTTATCTTTTGGTTTTGCCAAGGTTTTTTCTTAGTTTGTGTTTGATACTATACACATTGTTTGCTTCAGGTCTTAAATCAAATGTGATAATGATGATGGGTGCTTGACTGATTCCGTCGCCATGTAGTGATTGTAACTCCTGGGTATTCAGGACTTTGGTTTGATCTAATATATTCTCGTTCTTTTGATCTTGCCCTTGCCCTGTTTTACTACTGTCCCTTTTTTTTGTTTCTTTTTCTCCTTGATATTTGCTCAGTAGTTTTTTTGAAGTACCTTGGTCTGTCTGATGCCATGCTTTTCATGTCATTATCAGATAGTTTGCTGTGTTGAATTTGACCTCTACCTTGATGAAAGTGGAGGGGGGTCTTTCTACTCTTCTTTTATATTTTGGTTCAGCTAAGGTTCTGTATTAGTTTGTGATTGATGCACACTTAGTTTGGTGATTGATACATGGCGTTTGCTTCAGGTCTTATATCAAACGTGATAGTGATTGATGGGTGCTTAGACAGATTATGTCATCTTGTAGTGGTTCTAACTCATGGGCGTTCAGTTCAAGACTTGTTGATCTAATCTTTTCTTGTTCTTGTCCTCACTCTGTTTTATTTATCTCCCTTCTTATTTTGAAGTTTGTTTTTCCATCCTTGGTATCTGCTCTAGAGTGTATTTTAAAGTGCCCTAGTCTGTTAGATGTCATGCTTTTCATGTCATTGCCAGATAATTTTCTCTGTGGGCTTGGATAATACCTTGAAGAAAGTGAAAGGGGTTCTCTACTCTTCTTTTTATCTTTTGGTTCAGCTAAGGTTCTTTCTAAGTTCATGATTGATACACACTTAGATTTGTGAGTAATACACATCCTGTAGGGAAGGTCTTCAATAAAAGGTGATAGTAATTGATGGGGGCTTGACTGATTCCGGCGTCATGTAGTGATCGTAACTCATGGCCTCATGGGCGATCAGGACTTGGGTTTGATCTAATCTTCTTGCTCTTGTCCTTGCTCTGCTTTTCTTCGCTTCCTTGTTTTTTCTGAAGTTTGTTTTTCTATCCATGACATCTGCAGTTCTGTAGTTTTTTTTAAAGTGCTCCATGCTTTTCATGTCATTACCAGATAGTTCGTTGGGTTGGGTTGGATCTTTACCTTAGAGAAAGTGAAAAGGGGGTTTTCTACTCCTCATTTGTCTTTTGGTTTAGCTTAGGTTCTTCTTTAGTTTGTGACTGATACATACATAGTTTTGTGATTGATACACAGCCTTTGCTTCAGGTCTTAGATCAAACGTGATACTGATTGATGGATGCTTTACTGACGTCATGTAGTCATTGTGTAACTCAAGGGCGTTCAGAACTTGGGTTTGAACTATTCTTTTAACTTCATTTTCTCGTTTACTTTTATGAATGGTTCTTTTTGAGTATGTTAGTATTGATTTGGTGTATCAGTTTGGATTTTGTCCCTTCTTTTCCTGTAGTTTTATCATTGGTTCCCCACCCCCCCTTTTTTTTAACTCCGCCTGTGAGTCTTATAAACATTGCTTAATAGTTTACAAGGCTCACTGCCGGTCTCCAGCCCGGATAAAGGAGGAGAGGGAAAGGGTGATAATTATGTAAATTAGGATTGTGACAGGCCGACAAAGGGTGTGTTATTTAGTCACATTGGTTTTACATGAAAGTTATGTTTCACCATAAATCGAGGGAAGCAAATATTATAGAGGATGCTTTAGCTGAAGAAGTAGCAGACGCAGAGTGATTGAAAATTTGGTAACATGAGCTGATTTCCGCGATCCTGTTGTGCTGCAGTTCCCTGTACAGTTCATAAGTTGGAAGGAGAAGAAAAGCCTCTACCAATAAATGGATCCAAGAGCAGGCTACAAAACACCAAACCAACTCCTTCTAGGTTTGGAAAATCCCAAAGCAACATAATGCAATTGACAACTAGTCCTTGTTTTTTTTTTCTGTTGGGGGGGGGGGGATTGGCGATGAAAACAAGAGCTTATTAGGATTACGGTTAAATGTTATTATTATCTTATTGACATAGTTCTTATGCTTCTGGTTCATGTGCATCTGTACTAGCAGTATATGGCCCAAAATTGTTCAGGAAATGTTGATAAGCTCTATATATGTTGTATTAACAAAGCTGGTGGGATTGATGACTACTTGCTGCAGTCACCTTATAAACTAATGGAGCCTGAACTGGGACTTCTCTGGAAAGCCAAAATCGAGAAGATGCATGAGGAGCTTGGTAAAGTCGTAACTCGTAAGGAGGTTGCTTTCTTTACTCCCGAGGATGGAGCCAAGATCAAACATGTTTTCAAAGATTTGAGACTGGACGCGAGAGCTGCTCGAAGGTAATTCCAGAGAAAGTTTATGGCTGCACAACTAAACGGAAGAAGACACTGGAGGGGACAGATGCGCCAGAGTCATATATGCAGGATATGGTAGTTCACACTCAGATCATGAGCATGGTAGTTCACAATCAGATCATGAGCAGATTTGCTAATGCTTGAATGTAGACACCACTTTGACATTATGCATTTTCTTCCAGGCTTTAATGTCTTTAGCCAATAGTTGTGTCTGCAGTCTACATCCATTTACCCTCTTTGGTCTACAGTTTGATATCCTGTAGCTTTTTTATTAGGGCCCTTGTGTAAAAATTTCAGCGTTGCTTGGAAGACTATTGTAATGGCATTTTATGGTTTTAGCCTCAAACTGATATCTCAAGTGAAATAAATTGAGCCTCCTTTTCTTTGTTCCACAATAACTATTTGTCCTCCCATAAATATTGAGCAACCTTCGGCACGGTTTGTCCTTGTGTTCACTTCATCTGTTTGATATTCTTGAATCTTAATCCAATTGTCAATCTTCTACCGTAATTGCAGTCATAACTAGATAGTTTGGGTTTCATTTGCAGTAAATATCGAATGTTTTGGATCTCCAAGAAGAGAAATTAGCAACCATGCATTCTCTCCCGAGATCTCTTACAAACTCAAAATTGGAATTGGACCTTACCCTTCCAAGCTGGATGCATCAAACTTAGAACTCGAGTAGCTCGGGAGACCGAAACAAAATCTTGACATTAAGCCCAGTGACCAATTTCATAGTGAGGACTAAAGGCTATTAGAGCCTCATCAAGTACAACAACAACAACCGAGTGTAAATCCCCATTTAATGGAAGTCCTCGGGTCAGGATATACACAACCATACTCCTGTTTAAGAAAACAGAGATGTTGTTTCCGAGATTGACCAATTGCTGCATTGAAGTATTGACTTCCAATAACTTCACCAAAAATAAGAAGTATTGGAAAGTTTTCATAACCATTTTGTTATAATCCATAATCACCTAGAGCCTCATCAAGTATACATGGAATTTTGTTCACTATAGTCTATTGTCATGAACACGATAGTCGAATTTCTCATTATCTTCCGTGCAGGATTAATGCCTTGGTATCTTCTATCTAGCGCTAGTCTAGCTGCCCGGTCCGCGAGCCGGGTTCAGGGGCGGATCGCCCTGTGTCTGGAGGTCCGGAGGCTCGAAGTGGCCTCCGTTGAGTGCGAAACTTTGGGATTATTACGATTCCTAGTCCGATTCGCTATTTTGGGTTTATTTTATAGGTCGACAAATTCTGCATGTAAAATTACTCCAATGACCCCAACTTGGTCAGTTTCTGTGACGGAAAACTGCTTGGGGTTCCATTTTGCTACAACGTTCAAAAGTACAGGTACTGTGTTTGACATATTGAATACTTTGGACCCCAATTTGTATTATGAGAGTTAGTACCACATGGTATCATACAATTTTTTAATTACAGTAGAATAAAAACACATGATACACTAAGGCTGTGTTTTGTTCGTCGGTAGTACTATAGTTCAGTTTTTTTCAGTTCAGTTCAGCATCTTTCAGTTTTCTTCAGTTCAGTTCAGTCCAGTTCAGTTTTAATTATAGTTTAGTTTTAGTTATAATTATAACTATCTTTAGTGTTTTTCAGTTTAGTTCATCATCTTTCAGTTTTTTCAGTTTAATTCAGTTTTTTTTTTTTTTTGCAGTTCAGTTCAATTTCATTCTGTATCATTCCACCCGACAAAACACACCCTAAGATTCTAAGAGTATTCGGAGAGAGGATAATTACCTACTTCTCCCGCCTCACCAAATTCTCAGTCCAAGCGTGAAAATACCATACAAGTGATCATAAGAACACTAGGCAAATTATATCTTGTATCCGAGTGTACCACCGTACCTGAATTAGTCAATTAGATATATTTCTATGCAAATAATAAAATAATGGCAAAATTTCTGAGAATAATCCCTACTTGGAGTGATTTTTTCAGAATAATCCCTACTTAGGAAATAGCTGGGAAGAATCCCTACTTGGGCACATGTATTTGGACATAATCCCTACTTGGCACCTTTGTCAGACAGTGGTCCTGCATGAACGGCGTTAAAAATAAAAAATACAAACCCTTAAATTTTTTCGTACAATACAGTATATATACAAAATGACCAAAATACATACGGAGTATTGTTTTTATATTATTTTTTAAATATTGAAAAAAAATCACATTTTTTAGGATCTTTTTTAAATTTTTTTCTAATATCACACTTTATACTTTTTCTAATTTTAAAATTTTGAAAATACTGGAAAAAAAAACGAAAAAAAAGCTTTATACTTTGTTTTAAGAACTTTTTTTTAAAAAATATGGTTTATTTTTTTAATCGAAATTAGTATAAAAAATTAAAATCATATTTTTAAAATTACAAACCATATTTTTATAAAAATTTAATTTTTATAAAATTTAAAATAAAATTTAATTTTTATACTTCTCTTTTTTTACATTTTTTGTCAAAAAATTAATTAATAAAATAAAACTTAAATTGCTGGGAATAATCCCTACTTAGGGCGATTTTCTCGTAATAATCCCTACTTGGAAAATAGTTGAGAATAATCCCTACTTCAGCACATGTATTTAGGAATAATCCCTACTTGACACCTTTGTCCGATAGTGTTCCTGCATGAACGACGTTAAATATAAAAAATACAAACCGTTAACTTTTTTCGTACAATACAGTATATATACAAAATGACCAAAATACATACAGAGTATTTTTTTTATATTATTTTTTAAATATTGAAAAAAAATCACATTTTTTTAGGTTCTTTTTTAAATTTGTTTTCTAATAAATCACACTTTATAATTTTTCTAATTTTAAATTTTTGAAAATGCTGAAAAAAATAAAAAAAACTTTATACTTTG